>BLKR01009892.1:0-80806 GCA_011170035.1 Teleogryllus occipitalis | reverse complement strand
CTGATCCCGTTCCCATACCAGATCCAAACTTTTTGGAAGATCAGTTTTATATAAATGGAACTACAATATATTTTTTCGTCAATTTTAAAAATATGCATTTTCTGTAAAGTAATTTGAAAATATGGTTTAGTTCTTTTTGAAACATTATAAAAATATATTTTGTTTCTTAAAAATGTATTAAAAACTCATTTATAAACTTTAAAATGATATATGAACATTTCTTTATCTTTTAAATTGACTGAGATAGTAGAGTTTTTGTTTAGTAACGCGCGCAGCTATTTTGCAATTATTTCGAAGTTCAAATCATTATAAATGGGAAACTATATTTGTCTCACCCTTCAGACAGACGTTTTGCCGTCAATCGTTTTTTAGGTATGAAGGACGCATAAAAGATGGATTCTGAGTATATTAAGTTGTAGTGGAAGAAATTTACTACTTGTAGGAAGAAGATTTATTCACATTTTCATTAGCAGTGTCCGGTAATACGTTTTCCTGCCGAAAAATCGCTTTTTTCCCGGCGCAGGACTGCAATGATTTCTCTTCTTACGCAGTGAAGCCAGAAAGTATAATGCCTGTTGGTCAGGTGATGTTAATATGTTCCCATACAAAGACCCAGTATTAATACTGACAATTGTTGTATAGAATATTACCCAATTGTCTGAAGTTTTAACTAAGACTTTTACAATCCTGGGCCCAAATTATCAAAACTTGTCCTATTTTTATTTTATTTCATACCGATTTTATTATTTATATTTTAAAATTTTATTATTTCCATTTCCATGACTTGATTGTCATTTTATTACTTTTAGTTATGGTTTTCGAAAAGATCCAAATTGTGGTTGAAAGACTAAAAGAAAAAAATAAATGAAAAATAGTGTTTTAGTGTCTGTTTTTGAAGAAATAGGTAAGAATAAATTTACAAAACTATAATAGTGGTGGAAAAGATTTCTTCCTTAAATAAATCTGTTCTAAAGCATTAAATCTTTAAATAAAATCATGTATTGAAAAAATGAGTATTTTTCTCGTAATTTTTCCTCGAATTAAAAATTATTCATATTTTTTCTTGAAAACTGCTCCAAATTCTTTTTTATTTTTTTTCACTAATACAGCAAAGTACTGTTTTAATAATGGTGCAGGTCTCATATTCAGTAAACACTGTGGATAAAATTGGATAAAATTAACAGTGCAAATCTTCTATAATAATGATTGAGAATTGAGTAATGATAATGAAGTTTGATCTTTAAAAATTATTGAATTATTTTCAATAAAACTCACTGAATTTTTGAAAATTGCAAATGCAAATGTCCAACTTCGTCTTTGAAACATAGTTGAGTTTAGCAGTGAGTTTCGTGACATTGGGGTAATGTAAACAGCGTGCTAAAACATAAAGATCCGAGTTGGAATCTCTGTGTAAAAATTCAGCTTTTAAAAACACTGTTGCATGTTCAAGTAGTATGGTAATATTGCATAGCCGTTCAATATAATTCGAGATAGTATGTACTATTGCAGCATTGCAGTACTATCACTAGTTTCCACCTTCTCCTGCTACATTATTTTCGTCGAAAACTGTCAGTATAACTAGAACTTTAAGTCGACCATAACATATTCTTGTCTACGCTGGCAGTATTAATGCCGGGTGATATCCTTTCCATTGCATTATTATCGTATGTATCCAATTTAGATGCGTGAGTAGAATAAATCTCTGCGCATTCAATGTTTGTGAAATGTTTTGCATAATGAGATTCAGTAAATTCTGCGCGATTCCAATCCATAACGGAATACATTGGCCTGATGCTGTGAGTGTTCTCATTTTGCCGTAATACGATTATGGCGAGCAGCATTGAAATGATGTGACATGTTTCTAACCATTTGACGCATTTACTGATGCGAATGCTGTGAAAACTATTCTTTGCTCTCCTCCATCAGAATTAAAATATTTTCCCCCTTTTTTGCATTCCGGTGATTTATGTCCGACAGAAATTCTGCGGATTTCTTGAGAAGCGGGAGCTAGAAAAACTGCCAAAGAGTTAGATATGATTTTTTTGACTTGTTTCTCGCATAGCTGTGTGCTCATTAACTTCATGAACACTCACGAACAATGTAATAATCATCCTACTCATAGAATTTCCGTAGCATATTTGAATTGTTTCGGTGGATGTAGTTATATGCACCAACAAAACCATGACTTCTCACGCTATAGTCATGTAACAACATAATATCTAATTGAAATAACCTTTATTGATACAATTCGCCTAGCTGGTAGCTATTATATGTTGTAATAAATGTATTGAAATAACAATGAGATAAGTATCAGTTTATAATGTTATTATTTTTTTACATCCATTATGTAAAGGTAATTATAAATGAAATCTGTATTTCAACACAATACCAATAAATTTGTTAATTAATTTTTTAATAATTATTTGAGGGAAAAATCCCTCAAATTCCCTTTTTTCCCTCGTCCCATTTTTCCCTCAAATAATTATTAAAATCACATGTAAATTAACCGCTCTGTTATGTCTATCCCCCTTGTTCTAACAGTTTTAAGAATTTCAAGCTTCTTTGTGTTTTCTAAAAAATTTTAAATGTTGACTGGAACTTTTCATGTTTAATTGAATATGGATTGTAATACCAGAATCTATCACTCCCTACATTCTCAAATCTTAATAGTAATCTCATATCTACATCCAAGGTCAGAAGGTTATAATATATATTGGTAGTTTTGTCCTAGTATAATTATCGGTAACAGTTATATCACAATTATATCCAATTGTATCACTCAATAGCTCAACGTGAATGGGATCATGAGAATTGAGTACTGTATGTTGTGTATTAAAATTTGGGCAGAAGACTGATGGTTCCAGGTTGATGGTTTCAACTAATATATTTATTTATTTTATTTTATTTTATTATTATTATTTTGTTTTGTTTTGCCCACCCTAGTTAGGGTTTGTATGGTATCTATATTATATATAATATATACATTTTAAATTATATATATAATTATACAAAAAATAACAAGATATTAATATTAATATAATAATATATAATAAAAAAAGAATAAATAAATAAATAAATAAATAAATAGGTTGGTTGTGTTGGCAATGATGTCAATGGCTTCATTCATATGAGTTTTCCATTGATAAATATTGTAGAGTTTACATTGTGCAAACCTCAGTTAACACGTACTCTGATTGTTACCATATAAAAAATTTTTAATTAAAATAAATAAATAATACAACAAAAACTGACCCTATGAATTTAAGTAATATAAATATCAACAAACATTCACCGGAAGTACGTAAATATACTATGATTTACATTTTCTCTCAATACTCAAGATATCTATTAAGGGTAGTTTATTAATAATATAGTAATACAAATAATTGTTAACAATTGATTTTCCCTAACACGTGGTCGGAGGAAAAGATATTAAATAATAAAAGGAAAATAAATAAATAAATGAATAATGATAATGAAACCGGATACTCATGGTTCCGGCATGGAGTTGCTCAGCACGTGGTCCTGACAATGCACTGGTTTTTCTTTCGCGCCGTGGCCCTGGTCGGACTTGCAATGGACTCGTGTGCTTTAGCAACTCTATATTGGAGTTGGGCTGTAGGCGAACATGATGTTTGACCAGTTTATGTGTTAGTAAGGTGTGTACCCTTTATATTACCTTGGCTTATATATACAGTATATAATTTATTTATTTATTTAGTTATCTGTGTAATTATTTTTCTTCATTTATGTTCATTCTTGGCATTTTTTGTGTGATTTCTAATGTTGTTGTTCAGAAAAGTTTGTCCTTATTTATTGTGATTGTGTTTTTTTGTTAGCCCTGATGAAGGAATTAAATATTCCAAAACGTTGGCAAATTAATGTATTTCATTAATTGACCGATCCCGTGATCCATATCCTCCTACTGTTAAGAAAACCAACGACGCCTTTATAACTTGCCCAAAACAATGTACAATACATGAACGTCTATAGCATTATAAATACCAGTACCAATCAAATAAAATAATAATGATGCAATATACATAATTGGTGTACTTTGTCCGCACACCCACACATACACACACACAGAGTCTGTTTGTGGGATGTGGTTGTGTGTGGAATGTGGTTGTATTCCTATGGTAGTAGCTGCTTGGCTGCCCGGGAGGACGCTGGGTCGTAGGCACAAGTGCCAACGTTTCGGCGCATTCTGCGCCCTTCCACAGGGCGAAATTGCGGCTGAAACATTGGCACCTGCGCCTAGGACGCGGCGTCTCCCGGACAGCCAAGCAGCTTCGGACTTCGGCCGCGGAAGCCTCCGCTCTCGTTTCCTGTGCAAGGCCCACGCAGAGGAAGTGGGGTGGTGGGTTGCGGGGCCTCTGGGACAGCGATCGGTGTGCTTCTGCGTGGCCACATCGCACTCATTGCGAGGTTCATCAAATGACGCATTTCTGCTGCTAGTAATAGCTGCATTTCTAGTTCCAGGGGGAGTGGAATAATGCAGGTCCGGGACGAGGTTTCCCGTGTGGCGAAAATTGGCAATGGGAGGATTGCAGAGACGGGGATGGCGGCGTGCGAAACGAGCTATCGCGCTTTTTGCAAGGATTTTATGAGTATAAGCCAAACTCAAGGAGACGCAAACGATGCCGCGAAATCTAAAGATGGTGACAGCAACTTCTACGGCCCCTGTACTAGCGGCGAGGCTTTAAGGCAAAATCTATCTTCGATTTGTAGTTTTTAAATGTTAAAATTTTTCAATTTTCAAAATTTCGCCGGATATGGGACAAATACAACATATTCTGCCGCTCTCATACGTCGAGAAAATATAAAGAAACAATTTGGAGCGGTTTTTGAGAAAAGAACAATTAAAATTGCCTATAATTTACGCAACATTTCGCGAAAACTACTTATATATTTGAACCATAGTACACGGCCATGTTTCAATGACTTTTTTGAAGAACAAATTTCTATCATGCAAAAGTCTCTATCTTCAATATTGTAGTTTCACGAAGACGCCGAATTTGCAAATTTTACTTCTGCAATTTTCGAAAAATCAGAGATTCCAATGAAAATGAGAACTACACAATTCTATTCAGTATTCTTTGTGCTCTTCGAGGGAAAAGTTTAATAAAAATATATGGAGCTTTTTTTGAGAAAATTTTAAAAATATTGAGGCTTCATATAAATTGGGGTGACTTCGATTGACTTCCAGAAGGCGTTTGACAGTGTACCGCACGATTTGACTTTGAAGAACTCTGACTATGTAGATCTATCGATTTCATCCCACACTGAGTTTTGTATGGCTAGTCTCGTCGTGAAGAACCATGTTACTAGTATACAACGGAAGGAAGTAGTAGGAACAAAGGTATTCAGATTAAGGGGGGAACTTTCCCAAGAGATGTCCCCTCTACTGTTTTGCATTAATTTGATCCCACTATCTAGACAATTATGGCACGCCAACTTTGGTTACAAGCTCCATGGAGATGAAAGACATTTGTTTTACATGCAAGGTATTAAAGTGTTTGGTAAGAATGAAGCGATTCTCGCCCAAATGCTGTCTGTCGACAGTATTGTTTAGCAATGCCATCTGCATGTTTGCCATCTGCATCTGCATGTTTGCCATCTGCCATTTGCAATGCCATCTGCAACGAAGTTTGGTCTTGGCGAATATGCAAAAATGAATTAAAAGAGAGGCAAAGTGACTACATCAGAGAACATTGAGGTTGATATGCACTCTGTGATTCATGATCTTGAGACAGGTACAAATATCTGGTCATGAGAAAATCTCGAATGACTTAATGAAAGAGAGAATTCGCAGGGAGTATTACAGAAGAGTGAGACTTGTCCTTCTGTCCGCTCTCAACTCTGAACTTTGGCGCTGTCTGTCGCCGAGTACAGTTTTGATTGATTGATTTTTTATGTTTTCGGGCGCGTCAACTGCTCTGGTCATTAGTCCCGTTAGTGTAGTGCATGTTTTTTCTCGGGAGATGGCGGTGATCTTCCCCCGCTGGATGGCGAGATCCGGCGCCGACCTACCGTCGGCTAGTGGGGTTTCCTCCTAACCAGGACTCTCCCACCAGCGGGGCACCGCCCCAGCCGGGATAAGCTCTGAGCTCCCCACAGGTCTCCCGGGATATGTGGTAGTGTAGTGTATGTTAGTGTAAGTGTGTGTGTAAGGGAAGAGGATAGGACGAGGAATGGGAAGGACAGATCGCGCGCGGTCCGTGGCCCGTTTGATAGGGTACTGCTCCGGCATTCGCCTGGTGTTGATCGGCGAAACCACGGAAAGTTACCGATCAGAGCAGCCGGCCGCTAGAATTCTCCTCCAGGCAGCGACTGAATTCGACCTAGCTGAAAGGCTAGTGTCGAAAATCCTGCCGCCGTGAGGACTCGAACCTAGGACCTCCCGGTCAGAGGCGCTGCAGTGACATCATTTGATGCACTGAGCTACCGCTCCCGGTCCGAGTACAGTTTTGAACTAGTGGATTGGACTGAGGAAGAAATTCGAATTATGGATCGAAAAAACTGAAAACTGTTTACGATGCATCGTGGAGCCCAGCCTCAAGCTAATGTACACAGACTGTGTCTCGTAAGATGAACGAGGAAGATGTCTCAGACAATGAGACGCAATTCAATAGTCTGAATGGGAAAGTATGTAGTCATTCATCAATATGACTCACAAATGACGCAGGTCATTAAATATGATCGAAGAATGGAAAACCGAGACATTGTAAGGGTGGAAAACTATGCAAGCCACGCAGAATAACCCAGACAGTGAACTTCTGATGCTACTTATAATGGAATGTGAGACACAAAGATGTTAAAGAAATCGTGGAGAGATAAACCACTCCATGGACAATATCTAAAAAGAATGAACAATGTGCATATCAATAAAAATCAAGCATTTATGTGGCTTAAAAAGGGATGAATGAAGCCAGAATCGGAAGCAGTTTTAATAGCTAACTAAAATCGGGCGTTGAGATTGAGATCGATAAATTTTAATATCAGAATTGTGCTTGGAAATATTATTTTCTGAAAGGGAAATTTTAAATTTACGTTTTTTGCACTCTACCTGCATAAATACCTGAACATTCTGCTTGTACGGGTTGGCAAGAATCGTTGGGAGTAAATCGGCTTAGTGCAAGTTAGCGAAAGTTTGTGAAATAAATTACAATCATGTTACTGATCACGCCCCTAATTTATTTCGGTATCACTGGACGCCCCAGGCCTGAGAACGAAGTAGGTCCAGGCACGGGGGACACCGTTAGCCAGCGGCCAGCGTCGGACAATCGACCCAAAATGTCAAATCCATCCATCCATCACACATGAACGGACTCTGGCAGCTTGTACTTGCCTGTAGACGTCATCGTACGTGTTGCCGTAGATGAAGGCGCCTTGGAGGCTGGAGTGCGCGTGGAGGTCCAGCACCACGTCCAACTCAGAGTCCTGCAACACGCGCACGCGCCGCCCAGCGCCTGAGACAGTTGGCGACCAACGACCTCCTCGATCGCAAGCACAGATACAAGCAACTGGATATTCTTCATTTAAAGTAGAAAGCATTATACATCAATTACTGGATAACAGTTGTCGTTAAACTTGTGGAATGTTCATGCACGTTCTATGACAAAAGTTACTTCCGATTACGATGTTGGGCACTGTAAAATGAAATGATCCAAAAATTGATTGCTTGATTTTTCCGTGTTTCTGGGCGCGTCAACTGCTTCGGTCATTAGTCCCGTGAGTGTAGTGCATGTTTTTTCTCGGGAGATGGCGGTGATCTTCCCCCGCTGTATGGCGAGATCCGGCGCCGATCCACCGTCGGCTAGTGGGGTTTCCCCCTAACCAGGACTCTCCCACCAACGGGGCACCGCCCCAGTCGGGACAAGCTCTAAGCTCCCGACCGGTCTCCCGGAATATGTGGTAGTGTAGTGCATGTTAGTGTAAGTGTGTGTGCAAGGGGAGAGAAATGGACAAGGAAGAGGAAGGACAGATCGCGCGCGGTCCGTGGCCCGTTTGGTAGGGTACTGCTCCGGCATTCGCCTGGTGTTGATTGGAGAAACCACGGAAAACTACCGATCAGAGCAGTCGGCCGCTAGAATTCTCCTCCAGACAGCAGCTGAATTCGACCTAGCTGAAAGGCTAGTGTCGAAAATCCTGCCGCCGTCAGGACTCGAACCTAGGACCTCTCGGTTAGAGGCGCTGCAGTGACATCAGTTGATGCACTGAGCTACCGCCACCGGTATGATCCAAAAAGGCAATGGACTTCTTTGTGTCGATGAGGGGGCTTCAGTCTATGCGATATGACGTGAAATTAGTATATGCGTTGGGGAAAGTGCACCCGGGTATCTATTAATGAAAATCATCTCATAAAGGAATAGGAATGAATACATCCGTGGTATATCCCTGCTCTGCCCTTGACAGTCCCGACCCTTTCACACTCCGCCCGATCTCCCCGTCTCGTTCCATCCGCCCGGCTTCACCTGCCCCTCTGCGCTCTTTCCCTCGTGTGTCAACTGCCCCGTCCAGCTCCGCCCGGCCATGTGCGTTACAACGTTGCTGAGTACAGCTGCAAACGCCCGGCAAACGTCAAATAGCAATTTTCACCTATAATTGCTCAGTTCCAAACTGCGCAATTGAAAAGAACAAAAATGCATTTTGTAGCAAATGTTATTCACACTAATCAATTTATTCTCCTTTTTATAAATATATTACGCCCCCGTACCTGATATTGGCTATGACTTTTTCAATATTTTTCTTTCAAATTTGTAGCGGGATTGAAGTTGAGGGTGCACAAACACAAACGCCCGATTTGCGATGCCAATCCCTTCCGGCAGGGGCCTGCAGGCGGCGCGATACTGCCGCCCCCGCCGCCGCGTCACAGGTCTCAGACGCGACGCTCCCTGCCACGCCGCCATCGGTGCATCTACGTACGGCATTCAAATGAAACCCGTACAAGTGCAATACGTTTTGTATTTTAACATTGAGGAACAACTTATGCACATCGTTTTTGACATTGTCTCCTAGACATTCAATACGAGTGTTCCAACACTTTGGAAGTGCATGAAGGAAATATTTTGGTCGTGTCTGTAGACAGTCGTGCACCGCTGATTTCGCCTCTTCGCCGCTTCTGAAAGGCTTGCCTCCCGTTGCTTCTTTGAGTGCGTCAAAAAACGTGAAAGTACGAGTGAAGTTGGTGAATGAGGTGGATAAGTAAGACATTAATATTTGATGTCCCGGAGAGTCAGAATTTTAAAACGGACTGTATGCCGTGATGTCTTGCCATGCTGTGACAATACTCCGAAAGTCAGAAGTCATTTACGTTTACTCCGGATTGCAGGTCGAGAGTGATTTGTCAACATCTAAATATGAATGACTGCTGCTGGCTCTCTGTCACTCCCTTTTCCATGCAATGTTCCAAAATTTATCCTTTTGCATTTCAGAAAAGGATGACCATGACTTTCCCAGCGGAGTGCCGAGTGCGGAATTTCTCTGGTTTTGGCGATGCTCTGTGGCGCCATTCCATGCTTGACCTATTCGTTTCTGGTTGCTGACAGTGCATCCAGGTTTCATCGCCGGTAACAATTTTGCCCAGAAAGACTGGGTGCATACAACCGCGCCGCCGCCATGGCGGGCAAGCCTATTGGGCGCCTAGTGGGCGCCGCCTGCCGGGCAAAAGCACTTGAATGTGAAAGTAGTCTAAGTTCATATTTAAGATTTCTTTCTCTTGTGAATTCAAAAATTCAAAATCAACCAAGTGTTTCACTGCGCATGGTTCCATTCAGAGTACCCGGGCCATACAAGATAAGATGAATAGGTGAGTTGGATCGCCCGAGGAATGACAGTTGTTCCCCAAAAGCCTGGGACCGCGATAGACTTGTTGTGCTGTTACAATATTCACGAAAAACTGAAGTAGAGCACGAAAAACTGATGTACCACAACATATGAAGTCGGTGAATGTCTCACTTTCTAAAAGAAACTTTACAACGTTACAATATGGAGTGTCGACACAGGCAAAATAACTTCTGTACTATCGCACGCAGAAGCCATTTGCAGTTAATCGCGATAGTACTGTTACTTAATGTTCATTAGCGACGCTTCCGCTTCAGAAAAGGTATGTTATTAGAAGGAAAGTGGCAGGTTAATACTTGAATATGATTTTGAATGCTCTAGGACTACGCTATTACATCACAAATTTAGAACTTCTAAATGTTTGTTGTCAGTCTAATAATTAGAAGAGATCTGTAATTGCCGTCCTGGACCGTCCATAGCCTTGTGTTGCACAATCGTTCATGAAGATTGCGCTGCGTTTCGATGAAACCATGAAGACTAGCGATGGAAAAAATGATTCGCGAGAGAAATGATTGTTTGGCGCGTTAATTTGATTGATTTTATACCTCAACATAAGGTTTTGGCTACGAACACAATACTGATGGCGCAAAAACAACTATTTCACGCATACTTATAAAAATAGCAAATTTTATTTCATTATATTTCTGCGCAAAATGAGTCACTCTCTTTCTTTTCAGCAGGGACAGCATTCTTTCGGTTTTTGAGTGAAGTTGTAATGAATCTCTTTTCGTCTAAATCAACCGATACTGTAAACGGACATTTACTCTAGGTTTGTGACGTTGGTATTTTGTGACGGTAATGAATCCGTTGTTGAACTAGCGGTTGCTTCACTTTATCAGGGCATGATCAGTGACAGGACTTGTTCGTTCGGCCGTTGACATGAGATTTTTTACTCGTTTCCATTTTTACTTGTACACCTTGTCATTGTGGGCTAGGAAAACGCGTATGTGAACTCGTCCTGAAGGGCTCCTTGTGTCAGAGTTCATTCCATTTCGTATTTTGTAGCCCTGAGTGTCGTGCCGTCGCCGCCCTGCCACCGGGTGGATCCTGGCCCTTGCTGGTGAAGCGTCACGGGCGGCCGTGGGTGGGAGGAGGAGCGGAAGTATCGCATACCTGCGGGTTGAATAGCCTTGGCGCCACGGCGTTGGGATATATTTACACCAAGTGGACGCCAGCTTGACCTGGAAGGTCACGTGGTAGACGCGAGCCTCCCTCCTACACCAAGGACGGTCACGAGACGGCTACACTCTAGGTTTAAAATCGAGCCGACGAGCTCACACGGGGGTTTTGTTTTGGAAACCTCGCGCGATGCGCAAAACTTTACACCCAGGCTGGAGCGTGTCGTGCTTTATGCACGGGTGACGAGGTCACGGTAGTGGCGCGGGAGGAGCGTCAGTGGAGGCCGGGCCTCCCTAGCTATGTGGGGTATCCACAGGGAAATACTCAAAAGTGTGTAGTTTCGGAGCAGAATTTAGTTATTGTACATACGTGTAAATAAACTTGTACATACTTGTAAATGTCTGTGTGTTTTTCTCCACGACGCCACACTGGCTTCATGGTGGCCGGCCATGCCCTTTGCACGGTGCTCGCTGGTTTCTCCTCGCCTCGGCCCGCCCCGCCCTTCCACCGCCCCGGCCCCGCCCCCGCTCACCGTGCCTCCCACGGTGCTCTCATCCCGGAATAATTGATGGTGGGAAGTGCCGAGTGCGAGAGCTTTCACGCGGCGCGGCGGCGACGGCGCGAAATGCGGCTGGCGGGATGGCACGAGGGACGAAGAGCTTCATTTCGGGGAGAGGTGATAACGCATTTATAAACTGAAAGCACTCATTTAAAAATAACCGTCATCTGCGATTGTCATGGATGTTTATCGACAAACGATGGTCTCTTCAGGTCAGTGAACCGTTTTCTTGACGAATTCGAAAAGAGTTAAGCATCGCCAAACACCGCTCGATCTGCGAGAGTTACTCTTCCGGCAGCGAATTCCTTCTTGCTTCAGGGTTGGAGAGACAGCTGTCGATGTTTCAAAGTATCGGTTCAGCGCATGGAGTTGGAGGTTAGGAATAATTTTCGCGAGTGCCTTTCTTTGTTCCAATGCCATCACTAAAATTAATATTATAAGAATGGATATCAAATCATGTCGAAAAGCAGATAAGAATATGTATGCCAGTAAAGTGAGTCATCTAACACATAAACGGGCAGGCCGTATTATAAATACCAAATGTGACAGACCTCTCCTTCATCACGCTTTTAATGAAACTGACCATAAGCCTTGATGCGACGACATGGTGCTGTTGCGCAGCCTATCCGGCTTGAGCCAATGAACAGCCAGATACCATCTTGTTTGTTTTCCTCCTTGTCATTGAAACATATAGGGCCTCTAAACCAATTTTTTAAATGTTGCGTCTTAAAAGATAAATTTTTTCTTAAAACATTTACTGTACTGCACTTACAGTATTTCGTTTATCGCAATCTAGAAATTCAAATAATCTGCGTCGTCTTTTCTGTATATTAATAGATATAAAGTAATTTATTCCTCATGTGATATATAAATATCACTTTCGTTCTTGTTATTGTTTAAAACGTGTTTCTTTTCGCAATAAATGCTTCACTTGTTTTTTGATTATTTTGAAGAGGTAAAGGTAGGTAAATTAATAATATAATTCTTGAAAAACAGAAGCGGTTATTGATACTTTCTTGAAAATGTTCGAATCATTCATATTACAGAAAAAAATCGTAAAACGAGTAAGTTATATGAGCGTATTGTGCGAATTATTTTTTGTCTGTTATATTTCATATTATTCTCTATTAAATAAAATTCCGGAGCGAAATTGCGCGGTTTGATATCTCATCGACTACTTGATATGAATATTCCTTAAAAGGAAAAAGCTTGAAAATGCCACACAATCTATAATTAATAGAGCCTTAATTTTAGTATTTCTGCTATCTTATAGTAACTAAAAACATTAAAATGCTACTTATGTACAATTTCAGGAGAGAAGAGATTATTAAGTTACATTTATGTTCAGAGGAGCTCCGTCTCTCCATTCGCTCAAAGGATTAAAAAGGACGAAAACCTGATCGAGATCGGTGGTCACTGATCCCGAAACTGATATACAATACTTGTTAGTCTTTTAGAATTATACAGTACCTAATGTTAATTAATGCAATATATTATTGTTAAAATAAATATTCTTCCCTTTTGGGGGGGGATCGTAATAGTATCCAATCATATTTATGCAACGGAAAATATTTACGTGGCCTTCAAAGTTGTAAATCGATTTTAAGTATTTAATGTCATCTGGGAATGTGTTATAAAGTAACGGACATAACGTACATTGCATGTGGATTATTTGTAGCCATTGATACTGACACCTGATGGCTGATAAGTATAATTTCTAAATAGATCAAAATTGATATAATCCTGGTACCAAAATGTATCAAAAAATAAAATTAATATATTTCCATTTAAATTATTTATTTGAAGGACATATAATAAGTATAAAGCAAGAAAGGAATATAGACACAAACAAATGAACGTGCAAATAAATAAAGCAATGAAGCAATGTTTGCGCGTGTAACCCTTGGAGTGTGTGGTACGTGCGTTTTGCGCGAGCAGGTTGCTGGCAGCGGAGCGCGTGCGAGGCACGTCCGCGGCCTCCGCCGTCGCCGGCGCCATGGGGGGGGGCGGCGCTTCGGGGCGCGAATTGCGTGCCGCCGCACACACTGCCGGGATCAGCCTCCCCCGCCCCCACTGCCCCGCCCCCTCGCGCCGCAAAGCGCCGAGGGCTGCGTCGAGGCGTCAGCTGCGGCGCTTCCAATGAGGCTGCTCGCGCCACGCCCCTGCCGCGCCTCCCGTTTCATTGATTTCGTCAAAAGCAGTCAAAACTGGATGGGAGGAACGAAGCAGAAGGAGCATCTACCCACGTTGTCTTGAGCGCCGGAATCCCCATGCCACCCTTTTACTCTTACTCTAGAAATCTGGCTTAGAAATGAATTATTTTCACATTGGTACACGAAACGTTTCTAAAATCGTTTCTGCTGCATCACTCTTTCTACACAATTAGAGACTATACTGAGTGTCAAAAGGACATTAATTTTAACAGTGATATTTATTGTATTATTGACCGTTTGGACTGTATGTTTCTAAACAATTTGTAACAAGTATTGCACCGCAGCTTCTGTGCCAATGACACCCATCTCGATCAGATTTTTTGTCCAGTTTCCCTGATCCTTTGAGCAAATTCTGAGACGGCCCCGTGTTTTGCTTCTGGGCAATAATGTTACGTCATTATATGTGTACGTCTGCTAGAATGCAATGGGAAATAAAGATCTTGAAAATAGATTTTTTATTACATCGGAGGGAATATTTTGTTAACAATCCTTGCCAAAAACGCTCGTTTTCTTTCTATATTCAAAATTCAAGTAGTATATCGTTTAGGGTAGGTAACACAGAATTATGAAAACGTGCACAGCATTCACCTCCCCCCGTAGCACGTCACCCACAGTTTTAACTGTTTTTGACGTAAAATAAATTAACATAAATAAATAAAACCTGTGTATGCCGGACTAACTTTGATTTTTTTGTCAGTTGTTGCACCTTATTATCAGTCAACTGCTGTGAGTTTGCTGTGAAGAACGACATTTCCGTCCAGTACGAAGCACTCGCGATGCCGCGCAGACGCGTTCGACCGCCTATCCACCAAACGACTGCATTTGACAGAGGCCTCGTGACACTTCATGAGGCTGGTGGGTTGTATCGTGCGATTGCCAGGGATATGGCAATTTAGATTGCACAGTGGCTCGATGTTGGAATCAGTGGGTACACGGGTGCACCCACGCACGTCGTGTACTGCCTGTCGTATAGTCCACCAAGCAGTGCTGAATCGCGAACATGTACTGGCGACTTGAGAACATCCTGTGAGTTCTCTCGCAGTGGCTCGACTCGCATCCGCTGGACTGGGCCCCACCGTCCATGCGTCGGTTACCATTGACATCAGAACACGTGCCTGGGAGGCAGGGAGAGAGGACGAATGGCATCGCATCATGTTCAGTGAGGAGTTCAGTGAGGTAACCTCCGATGACTATCGTGTACGAGTGTGGCGGCGTGAAGGGCAAAGGGCACATCCTGCCCATTTTGAGGAGAGACACATGCTAACCCTGGGCATCATGGTGTAGGGAGCCATCGGATGAGTCCAAATTACCTCTAATAGTGCTTCGGCAGACTATCCATCATTAAACATGTGGAGGTGACGTTGGAAGGGGACTTCGTCGCAGTACCAATTTGCAGGATCTGGAGAAACAGCTGCAACAAATGTGGACGAAATTGCTTGAAGAGAGGATCCAAAAGCTGTTTGACACCATTCTGTACAGAATAAGGGCATGCATTGCAGCCAGAGGAGGTACGATACCCTACTGATCTGGCGCCAACTTTGCTTCCGTAACTGCCAACGGCCTTGTCTTTTTCATCACATTGTAATCAGGTCAATAAAGTCACATGGTCTTTCAGCACATGTAGTTTCATTCAGTTTCAATCTTTCCTTCTGGGTGTATCACTTTTTTTTGTCAGGCAGTGTATATTACTTGTCTCTAACTACGTTGAGTGAAAAGGTCTCCCGACAGAAAGCAGCTTTAATCGAACCTATTGTGCTCTAACCCACAATTTCCCTCAGAACTTGGTCAATTTCTTTCTGATTTTTACCAATTTGTCAATGATTAAAAAAATTATTTATAATTGCGTCATCAACGAGGTTGTTAACGATTGCAGATATACATCATACTTAGTCAATACAATGTTTAAATTGTATGGTGAACACGCAAATAATACAAGTACCTTCTTCTGCTTAATGGTAAGCCACGGAAGGCTTGTTCCAACTCAGAGGTCATCCTGCCATCTTTTACTTAGGCGTCCTACATCCCGATGTCCGAAGGGTGTCTAGTGATATACTATTTGTGTTAATCTTGATGTTTCCATTCTATCGATATAATTCGCGTATTAGCATTTGTAGTCTTTGATTTTGTCATTTAGGTTGAAAATTTTTAGGGTGGACCTTATCTCCACGCTTGGAACGTGGTCTGCCAGAGAATATCAAGCTACACGTCTCACGTTAAGATTCAATTATTGGTTTCTCTGCTCTGTTCAATGGCCACTTCTCACTATCATACATCAAGACTGGAACTGCCAGACATGCCAAATAATTCAAGTAGTATGAAAAATGAAATTATTCACAATGAGCAATTTATGGTTAATACTTCCTACTGCATCTCCTTCTTTGAGTTCATTTTGTAATAAATTTTAGTTTATTGCGGCTTATAACTCATTTTGCAATTTTATTATTTTAGATCATTTTTATGTTTCTTTGAAAGACTCAAGAGTATAAAAAATAGCGCCATAAGCAGAATGCCCATCTGATGATTCTGACAGAACGACACGCTTTCCGGGTAGAACACTGTACAGATCACAGTGGTTCGGACAGTACTGGCGGAAGGACGAAGGTGTGGCGACAGACTGGCGACTGACTGGCGACTGACTGGCGACTGACTGGCGACTGACTGGCGACTGACTGGCGACTGACTGGCGACTGACTGGCGACTGACTGGCGACTGACTGGTGACGAAGGACTGGCAAAGGATCGAGATGAAGCAAAGCAGTTTTCAGATACCTACGTTCTCTTCAGAGCGCTCGCCACAGGTTGGTGATACGGCTGGATAGCCTGAGATTCGCCTTGTATTAGGCTCTTCAAATGCGGATAAACCGCATGCCTGATGTTTCGCACTTTGAGTGTAAGTGCCAGCTAATGAACATTTGCACGGCTTTGCCGTCAACTGATTTTCGTGCACGAGGAAGTCCCTTCATCTGTCCTACGCGCCGCAACTCCACTGACGTACCACGGTTCCAGCAGATACAGCGCTGCATTGCCGCAAGTGAACGAATCGCAGTGTATATTAAGTGCCTTGGGCGAGACGAAACATTATTGTAATACAGTTGTAATAATATTTTGTTTTCATCTTCAGTAAAGTGTATTCGGATGTATCTTTTATTACTCCGGATTGAGTTAATTTTTCTCCATTACTCATGTCACGATTGAATGATCTGATATTGACACAAATTTATTTCAAGAGTTCAGTTTACTTTCATTGATATATTTATTCTGGTGAATGCTCATGTTCTTTGGTATTCAATTTTGTTTGCATAATTTTTTTAATTTTTATTTTGCTTTTTGTATCTTCTAAATGCTTGGTTGGAATACTTGATGGAGTGTACGAAGTCTGACAATTTCCAAGAAGTCATGTCCCGTCCTCTTAGAACTATTGCCATACATACACATTGTCGATTCTAAACGAATTCTTTTCCGTTCAGCACGGAAATATTCACACGCGGTGATCCGGCATAAAATTCCAAGTGATACTGATATGAGACCTAAGGGGAAAAAGAAAAAAATACAAAAAACGCTGTAATTAAAACACAAATGCAGATACACGGTGTGATGATTGCATTATATTTGTATTAAATGGCACGAACTGTGTCAGTGCAACCACACCGTTGAATTCTTTTATCTCAAATGTTATGCTGTAATCCATGAAATGCGTGACCTTTCATATTTTCCTCATTTGTGGGTGTATGTCGATTGCATGTCGAATCGTTTCGTCATTTATTTATTTATTTATTTTACGTCAAAAAAAACAGTTAGAAACTGCGTATGACGTGCTATGGGGAAAAGTGAATTGTGTGCACATTTTCAAAATTCTGTGATCCCTACACTAAGTCATATACTACTTAAATTTTGAATTTTTGAAAGGGAGAAAAAAAAAACTCCCATGTAATAAAATCTATTTTCAAGGATAAACAAGCAATAAATTTTGAAAGGAAGAAAAAAAACAAAAAAACTCCCATGTAAAAAAAATCTATTTTCAAGGGTGAATAAGCAATAAATTTTGAATTTTGAAAGGGAGAAAAAAAACAACAAAAAAAACTCCCATGTAATAAAATCTATTTTCAACATAAATAAGCAATAAATTTTGGCTCTTATTACTTCCTGCCGCGACAACATGGACACGATAATTTGAATAATTGTATTTCCCACTGAATTCTAGAAGACGTGCACAGAAAATGAAGTTACATTTATGTCCAGAAGCAAAACAAGGGGCCATCTCAGCATTTGCTCAATGGATCAGGGAAACTGGACGAAAAACCTGATCGAGATGGGGGTCATTGACCCGGAAGCTGTTGTACAATAGTTGTTACAGGTTGTTTATACTCATTTATACAGTCCAAATGGTAAATAATGCATTATGTATCATTGTTAAAATTAATGTTACTTTTCTTGTGATGCTCAGTATAGTCTCTAATTGTATAGAAACAGTTATGCAGCAGAAACGATTTCACTTGGGATTTAAACTTTTCTATTGAATTTAATCGTTTAATGTCATCTGGCAAAGTGTTGTAAAATAATGTACATGTATTGTATGTGAATTTTTTGTAATAAGCTGTTGATACTGTCACCTGATGAATATGATTTCTACGTCGAGTGTTATAGTAATAGACTTCGGCATTTTCTGAAAATATATTCCCGCCCTTAAGCAAGTCATTTTTTACAAAACCACTGATTCGTAAATAAAAAGACACGGTAATGGTAGAATTCCTAGATTAATGAAGAGAGGCTTACATGAATCACGTGGGTGGGATTTGGTTATTATTCGTACAATTCGTTTTTGTAATCTAAAAGTCTGGGAGCTATAAGATGTATTTCCCCAGAATATTATGCCATATCTCAGGCGGGAATGAACATTCGCGAAGTATACACAACGAGCAGAATGAAGGCTGACTGAATTTGCAAGAATTCTGAACGCGTAGCATAATGAACTTAATTTTGTGTTCAATTCATTTAAATGGACGTTCCATTTAAGGTTTGACTGAATTGAGAGACCTAAAAATTTTGTTGCCTTAACATCAGTCAATGGTACACTGTTCATTTTCAAAGGAGCACAGAATTGTTTATTTGATATGGAAAACTGCATTAAAACCGTTTTCTTTTCGTTTACTATTAATTTGTTATTTCGGAACCAATTTGAAACATCTGATATTGTACTATTTACGGTTTCTTTATTGCAAAGGATGTTCGTATCATCCGCAAAGAGAACCGTTCTTCCGTTTCGAATCGCCGAGGGCATATCGTTTACGTAAAGTAGGAACAGAATAGGGCCTAAAATCGATCCTTGAGGAACTCCACATGGAATGGGCAAAGAGTGGGAAAGGTGCGTACGTAATGTTCCATCATTCCAGTAAGGTATTTCAACTCTCTGAGATCGTTGTTTAAGGTACGAACATAACCAATCTAGAGCAATACCACGAATTCCATATGAAGGTAATTTGGAAAGTAAAATGTCATGATCAATGACGTCAAAAGCTTTTGAGAGATCTAAAAATAATCCAATAGGTGCCTCGTTTTGATCCAATGATGAGGCGACATCTTTAAGAAAATAAAATATAGCTGTTTCTGTTGATTTTGATTTTCTAAATCCATGTTGGCAATCTGAAAGCGCGTCGTGTTTAGTGAGAAAGGTTTCCATTCGTACGTAAAAAAGTCTCTCTAATATTTTTGAAAAAACTGATAGAAGAGAAATGGGCCGATAATTTTGAATTTCATTTTTGTTGCCTTTTTTGAAAAGCGGCTTAATTTTAGCTGTTTTGAAAATATCTGGAAACGTTCCAGTGCATAAAGATGCATTAAATATGTGAGTTAACGGGTGTATAATGGCATACGCACAAGTCTTTAACAAAGAATCCGGGAATTCATCTAAACCGGACGAATATTTATTTTTTAGTTTACCGATTATTTTGAGAATTTCATAGGAAGAAGTTTCGGAAACGAACATTGTGTCTAAAATTTTGGGTGAACTGTCTGGTTTTGAATTTTGTGGCTGAAGACTCTTAGTGAGATCGGCAGCAATTCTCGAAAAGTATTGGTTAAAGAGATTAGCCACTGTTGCCGGATCGTTCACATTTATATCGTTATATTTTAAAACAACATTCTCTACGGGTTTTCTAGTTGATTTGGTAGTATTTTTTATTATATTCCACATTGCTTTTGTTTTATTATTTGAGTTCAAAATATCCTGATCGTTTTTCATGATTTTAGCCTGCCTTATGACTTTTCGTAACAATGTTTTGTATTTTTTAAAGTAGATAAGGAAATCTTGAGATACGTCATGACGTTTAGAAATAAAGTAGAGAGTACGTTTATTTTTACACGATGTTCTAATTCCTTTTGTGATCCAAGTATTACTTTTTCGTGAAATGTTTAATTTTCTCTTTTTAATAGGAAAGCATGCGTTAAAGAGAAATGAAAGCTTTGAGAAAAATAAATTATATTTTTCATTTGTGTCAATAGCGTTATAAACTGCCTCCCATGATTCTTTCAGCAAGTAGTCCGTAAATAACTTTATGTTAACTGTAGTAAATGCTCTGCACATGCGTGTTTTATTTATTGTGTCAGTATTCATGTTATTAGTAATTGTAAGAATTTGTGCATCGTGGTCACTGTAACCTAGATTATTCGTTATTATTTCATATCTAGTTGTGGTTTTGTTAATTATAATTTGATCTATTGCTGTTTGTGATTTGAGGGTATTCCGTGTAGGTACGTTCACTGTAATATCTAAATTAAAAGAATGAATTAAATTGAGAAACTGCTCTTTTTCGTGGGATTCGCTCAGAAAATCAATATTGAAATCTCCACATACAACAATGGATTTAAAAGAGAGATTACTAATTTTGTTCAGAGTTATCTCTAGATTTTCTACGAAATTGAAATAATCTAAAGCTTGCTTTGTTGGAGGTCTGTAGATGCAAAGTAAAATAATTTTGAGCGTAGTAAGATGTACAACTGTTATTTCAAAAACTTTTTCAACTGCATATAAATTGAATTCTGACAAGAAGGTAGAATCAATATTATTTCTTACATAAATACACGAACCTCCGTAAGCAGGGCCTTTATTTGATTCCCTTGCTCTACAATAAGATCCTGCAAGGTAAAAACTAGGAATTTGGAGTGTGTTTAGATCATTATGAGATAACCAATGTTCTGTAAAGCAAAGAACATCTATTTGACTGAGATCACACTCTAATGCTGCTTCGATAAATTCAATTTTATTTGAAAGAGATTGCACATTATGATGCATTATTTGAATCTTTTGAATGTACCTACACGAATGCTTTTCTGCTGCATTTGACTGTAATTGCTAATTATTTATCTCATTTTTACCTCGAGTGCGTGGTCGAAGGAAGTATCGTGTCCCAGCAGTGTTAGGAGGTGAGGAAGGAGGGGTTACAGATGTAGGGGAATGAATAATGGGAGAGGTAGTACAAGGATTAGGTTCAGGGGATAAGGTAATTGGGTCCAAAGGGGTTCCGGAGGATGGAAGAGAACTAGGAGATGTAGGTGGGGATGAATCTTGGATAGGATACTGCTGAGGTGTAAGGATGTGTTTGGCAAGTTCGCTACCGAGTGCATGTTTTCCGACAAGGTTCAAGTGTAGACCATGCCGGGTGAAGTGTTTTTCTGAGAGAAAGTTAAGCTCAAATAATTTAACATGTGTGCCTCTCAGATGCAGTTTTAATTTGTTGTTTGCGTGTCTAATTTCTTTGCACAGTGTTGGTTTGTTGTACCAGAAGGGCAGAGTCGAGATTACAATGTTCGTGTTTTGGGCGGCACGTTGTAGTTTGTCAACATGTTGCTCAGGTGTAAAGTGACCACCCAAATTGATGTCATTCTGCCCTCCTATGATGATGACTGTATCCCGTTTGGTGAGAGTTTTTGTGTGGGTGTCCAATTCACTGATCACGTCGGCAAACCTCCCGTTAGGTTTAAACACACACATGACAGAGAAATTGGATGGGAGTTTCCCACTGAGCAGGGAGGAGATTTGTCGCCCATGGCTATCTGCTAAAATTAGTACCTTTTTCGTGGGCTCAGTAGGAATGTCCTTGTTCACTTGTGGGCCAGGTTGCGCAACTCTACGTGTCTTTGTTTCTTTGCGCTTGCTAGCCTGTTTGCGTCGGTTTGTGGGTGGACGTGTCGATGATGGGAGGGGGTAGTGAGGATTGGGAAGGCATGGAAAATCATTGTCATAATCTAACACAGCAAATCTGTTTTGAGTCATGATTGGTTGTGATGATTGTGTTTTTGCTTTCGCGGATGGACGGTTGAAAGTTTCTGCGGTGTTGCCTATTGTTGTCCAACCGTCTGAGTTTTGAACGACCTCTTCGAGCCTTCGGATATGTTCATCTAAATTTTTGTTTACGTGTGTGAAGGCTTTCAGAAGGTCGGCTTTGAGAGTGTACAGAGTAGAAAGTGTATAGCGAATAGTAGCCATGTCACGAATGCGTATCAAATGCGTGGCAAATATGAGAATAAATAATTAGATGAGAAATCAGATTATGTGTCAAAAATGTTTCCTAAATTATCTATTTAATTTACGTGTATTAAATTATTTAATTTAAGTTACGTATTTATTTAAAAATAAAAGAAATGTGATTCTAATTAGTATTTAAATGTTATTGGTTAATTGTGAGTAGAGTTGAGTGTGTTTCCGTTAATAGATCTAAGCTGCAAACTAATAAATACAATTAGATAACTATACTTTACCTCTTTTAAGGCCACAAAAATTCACCACTTTGATATTCTTTTGAAATCACAAGGTTCAAAATTTTCCGTTACTAATATATGCGAAACTTTAAATTTTGATGTTTTTCACAATTATCACAACACTTTCACTAGTTGTTTTACCCTTTACGCAAAACTAAATTTATTTGTACACCAAATATGTATTAAAAGTCTTTGAACTCGTTAAAATGCACGTTTGTCCGTTACGCTGTCTTTTAAACAAATAACTATTTACTTCTTTTCCACTGCTTCGGACAATATAAATCTCTTTCAGCGTTCCTGTAACAAGTAAACAAGTAAAGAAAACAATTTAAAAACAAAAGGTACCTGAAAAATGTAAGAAAGTAGTCAAAATTAGTAAAATATTGGAGCACAGTCCGAGCACGTCAGTCACGCAAGGAAGCAGTCGTCTGGTTGTTTTCCATCAGGTGAGCTTTACGGCGGCCTCATACCACCTTCAAACAAATGAAATAGCTGACGCTTCAGTCCTTCTTCGCAGAAAGGAACCTCTCTCATTAATGGGCTCATTTAACTCATCGATTACTATGAGTTGTAGGTCGTTGTGGAGTCGAATCGAGGCCCGATCAGTACGAAGCCTCCAGTTCGCGTAATAAGAATCAGGTGATTCTCTCCTAAGAGATAAATGAGATGATAAAACTGAGGATGTGTTGGATTATACACCGCCGTGATGTCTCATTAGGTAATAACTGAAACATTTCATGTGGCGTATATCCTTCTTTACAAATTCTTATCATGGAATCACATCTTGTGTCTAACATGTTTGTCCCGACTGAAATACTTTACTGAATGTATAACAGATGGAAAACGCGTTACAGTAACGAAATGAGAGTAAATAATCATCTGTTAAAAATCCTCCTCTGAAACCTCCGGCTTTGCTTGCTTTTGAGCGTGAGAATAAAGAAAATTTAATTAACAGTGATCATGACAAAGATGATTAATTATTTTAAATAATATGAATTAGTGGGTAAAATCATGCCCCTAATATTTGTTTCCCTGGGAAACAAGTTTTGTGCACAGCCGATGTGCGTGGTGTTGTGTCTTTCGTAGGCAAGTGCCGCTGTGCGCAGCGCGTTCGCGAAGCTGTCGGAATCGAGGCCCACGCTGCGGCCGCAGCGCCCCGGGCGCGTGTGGCCACGCCCACCCCCTCAGCGAGAATTCCACTTCGGAATTTAATTAATCCCCGCGCCGGCCGCCCGCAGCGGATGGACACGCAGGGACGCTTTCATTCCCGAATTCGTCTCTTTGAAAAAATTATGACTTTTTGCCCTCCATTTCTCCAAACTTTGTGTCCGGGAAGATGAATTGCTCTCAACATTTGGGCAACAATTCGGCCTGTTAAACCGCGTGCGCGCACAATATTCCGCAGTTTGAATTCTATCTCGGGAAATATGTTCTGAAGTAAATCCCTCTTAAGTTGTGAATATCTCGTAATTTATACCGCAAAGACATTTCAATACAGCAGTTATTTCCGAATTAAAGATTTCGTTTTGTTGGCAAGGAGGAGAAATGCTCGAAATAATGTGGTATGCAGGTTTCTGAAACGATTATATGATGTAATTATAAAGCTGTCTCAGACCAAGTGAAAAAACACCGGCATCATAACCTACGAGTTTCAATTTCTTTCTTGACACTTGTTTAAAAAACCTCCTCTTAAGGAAGATATAGGCTATTATTTCTTAGTAGCATGCTGTAGAATCATTTTAACAGACTGTTCTCCAGTCTCTCTTCAAAAATATATTTAACAATTTCCTACGTCGTGCTGCTGTGCCATGACGCGCTGTCTCGAGGTCACGGCTCACTTCAGGAAGGATCCCTTCAAAGATTTCTTCACACGAATTTTGACGCCCTGCACTCTCGCAATTTACCACATTGATTTACATCAATGGAGCATTGGCGATATGGTAGATTAGGAAGAAATACGTTAACCCAATCGCGCCACATTTCAGTGCCTCCGCATTCATTTTCGGATTCAGCTAACATTGCTCTAATGTGAGTCGGACCCAAAAAAGTACAAAAATGCATTAAATGAATTTGAAACAGAATCTGTCTGGACGCTCGCACGCACGCACTCCGGCGCCAATTCCCCCCGAAGCACGCCGCATTCAGCTCTCCAACGCACGAGTCGGGCTGCACTCGACGTTCAAATCTACGTTTACCGAGCGACCACCGCTGCTAAAACCGGTTAAAACTTTCAGAACCACTAATTAATTTTCCACTTATGAACACAATCAGTGGATCCATTATGACCTCTAACAGTAAGTGAATGGATCTCGAAGAAAACAAAGGCATCAACGCGAGTAATTTCCTAATTGTTGCCTTGGGTGTGGGGATCTCTTTGATGAACTGCGAGCTCTCTTCGTTTAACACTCTAAGCCCCTGGAACCACTTAAAACAAGAAGTTCACAGTGTCCCAGTACGTAATGTGGAAGACGTGTCATGATATTGTGATATGTATAAATGAAGTTGTGCCACTAGAAGTTCAGAAAATTATTGCTGCTCGCGCGCTGATGCAAGTTAGGAGGCGAAGGGAAGTAGGAATCGGAAATGTTAGGGCAGAGGCGTTGGTGCGGACGATTTTCTGTGGTGCTGTTTGTTTTCAGGTGCGGAGGAGGCCAAACACTGGAAGGAGAATGCCTGACGTCCGCGCCAAATAAATAAATGGTTTAAAAACCGGATAGATTAGCATGTACTCGGCTTCTGACGGCAGGTTTTTCCCCCTTCAGGGTTTTTTTCCTCAGCCGTACCTTATGGTCTCTTTCCGCGGCTTTGATGCGAAGGAGAGACCATTTGGGGTGAATACCAGAATTCGAAAGGTTAGAACGCTGTTGAATGTAGGTATTGTAATGGCTTAAAGGCCTTCGGCCTAGCCACATTGCATCAAGATTTTTACTTTGCCTGTAATAATTACCTATTAAATAAAAAAAAAAGTTCCGCTGGGAGCCGAACCCAGCGTGCAAGACCAGCCGAGACAAGATTCGCGAGTTGCGATGTGTCGAGGAGAAGATAGGTGTCACTCAGCGGCAGGGGAACTGCTTACGGAGGGGTGTGCGGGGCGGTTGATAGCTCCGGCGCAACACATGTCTTTATTTTTCCGGTCTTCCTATGGGACAGTGCGCGCAAACACGCAGGACAGCGGGAATAAAATTAGAAAACAATATAATAATTCTAGTGATTTTAAGATGATAAATAGCGATATTGAACTTCTTACAAATCCTTTTCCTGCGAACATTGAAGTTCATATTGATGTTGCGTATTTGCTGACTGTCATGCACCTAAAAGGTTTTAGTAAAACCTAAATGCAAACACTTGATTTATATTGTCAAAAATGTTTGAAAAATGTATATATGTAAAAATATATGAAAAACATATATTTTTATTTGCATTAGTAATATAATGCGTAAAAAAGTATTATGAAGGGTTTCTTTTCAAAAATGTACAAAATATTTAATGGATTGTCAGGCAGTTTTTGTGTCACATTAAATAAATGACAAGTAGTATGTACAGTTAACTCTATAAGGGAAGTCGGCGTCGATAGCTGAACTGCATAACCACACTCCAAGTTACTTAGGTGAAGCAGCTCAGAGACCCCGAGAGTCCCTGGATGGGTGATCTGAGAACCACGGATACTAACGGTGCTGAGACCCTGGCCAGTAGGGATAAAGGCAATGACATTAGGACAAAATGATCAGGGTAAAGGAGAATTTCTCCGTGCTTAATGACTCATGACTACGTTCAAGGAGAATTACTCCGCGTTCAATGTCGAACAACAGTTTAGAACATTTTGTTACGGGAACAACAGAATTTCAAAAAAAAGAAAAAGAAAAATTCATTAATTCCTTATTGTTTCTCATTAAACGCAAGGGTAATTTTAATTTATTTCCACACATCTAATTATTCATTTCATCCGAATACCATGGCTTTTGCAATGAAATTTCATCCAGGTTTTCATTATATTAGTCTTTCTTTGGTCGACCTCACGGAACAACACTGGACCGCTGTGATTCTCAGAGTAAGGGAATGTAAGTAAGGTCTTCGATGAAGTGACCGTATGTACATTTCTTTATCCGTCATTCGCGCTTTCTCTCTAGAGTCATTTAATTATAAAAGGTAGTTATTTCTGCAACACCGAGAGCCTTTTCAAAGCTCAAAAATTAAAACTTAAACGTAATTTCAACGACTTTTGTGACGGTTTAAAGTGAATACCAAAAGATAATTTTTTGGAGATGGCATCAACGTAAATATTTCTGAACGTGTGCTCTGTAAAGTAATTGTCTGTCGACAAAAACGTCGTGACGCTATATATTCTTACTCTCAAGCTTTTTGTCCGCTGGTTCTGGGACACCTGTAAACGTATATTCATTTCATCAGCTCTACACCGTCGTAATTACAGAAGAGAAGTTTTTATGATATATGAAGAGAAAGTGTTAGAACGGTCTCGCGTGCTCTTATATTTCGCTAACATCAAATTAATAATAATTTCGCTCGATTACGGCCCTTTACCATCGACATCTTTCCGAGAAACCTATTTCATTTCTGGAATCGCTTTTGTATTGTACGTGAAACATTTTCCGGGGAAAAAATCGTGGGTTGAAATATAATTGAATTCTTTCACTTCCGAGAGGGCTTCAAGTGTTCAGTGTAATGAAGGAAAAGGGTTAGTAGTTGTAGTACCTTTTTGCTTCCTCCTCAACCTCCTTCCTTCCTTCCTTCCCCATTCTGTCAGTTCGTCCGCGTCCTCATCCTCATCGCGAGTCCCCCGTCCCTCGCTGCTGCCGCCGCTGCTGCGCCGTTCATGAGTTTGCTTCCTTGGTCTTTTGAGCCTTCCGCATGTGCACGCTCCCACCTCGTCGCAGCCTCCGGCATTCTTTCGGCGAATTTTGCACTTGCGCTTTGGTCGTAACTCCACACTGATCCTTCCAGTTATGTCTTCGAAATTCATAATTGTAAAGTACAGAGTGTTTTTTTATCGTTCGCCGAAGATCCGGACCGCGTCGTTCGGGCAGTCGAGGGCCTCATTCGCCCAGCAAACCGCTGACAACTCCCGTGCTGACACGCGGGCAGTATAGCTGCGCTTGTCTTACCTTAAAGAAGATATTGAAAGCGGTGTCCTCCGGCTCCAATGCATTCTTGGAACCTCCGGATCATATTCTGATTTACGATTTAAAGTAAGTCACGAGGAATTTCTGCGATTTTCTCTTCAATAGAGCGCCGGAGCTCTTCCTCCGAAAGCGGGTCTTATGCGTACACTTGATCTTTCAAGAACCTTCAAAGGAAAAAGCCACAAGGGGTCAGATCAGGTGATCTAGAAGGCCATAATCCACAACTAATTATTCGCTCGTCGCTATAAACATTATTTAAAAAGTTCATTCATCGAACAGTAGGGTGAGTAGTTGCCGAATCCTATCGAAAGTAACCATAAATGCCTCAAAGATTTTCATGGCGATTGTTGTAATCTAGCAGAGATTTCGTTCACTTTCTCCTCTGTCAGGACATGGCTCTTTCGAAACATTGGTTTCTCAATTAAAATTCCATTGATGCGAAGTTTCTTTACAAGCTTCAAAATTGTCGACCGATGTGGAATATTCACGCCCGGAAAATGGTTATTAAACCTCTTGCTTGACAGATTTGGTGGGCGAAGGTGTAGTAAATAAATATTCTCTGCTTGAAAGAAAATTTCATGATACTCCGTTGAAGGCTCTTGGGACACTGGTGTGTCGCGCCGAACGACGAACGACGAACGCGCCGGATGAACGGGGGCCTTTGTTGACAAATCGCCGGGGAACCGAGGGCCCGATCGCTGAGGCAAGCCGCGCGTCATCTTCGGCGAAAGATAAAATAAACACTCTTTTCCTCTGCATGAGTCGGACAAATCGCTTATTCCTGTTTCTCGGTTCTTCCCTCCTCTTCAGTCGCCCTAGTCGCTTCTCCGGATTTGTTTTTTTAACGCATGAATTGTTCATTTCTTATGAAACGAGCTGTGGGAATCTGCGTAAATACCTTATTGTATTTATATCGAATGTTCATATGTGTGAAAATGGAGTCCCTATTTATTTTAATAACCATTTGATTGAATTTGTATAGTTCTAGGGGACTAAGTATGTCTAAAACAAGTATTGTTCTTCACCTTATACTTGAGAAAATTTATATATCTTCGGTATCTGCGCACATTTTGTAGAGCTTTTTTTGCTAGTTATGATCGGAGTAGAATCTGGGGAGAGTTGTTATTTTCCCAGCAATACTATAAAATCAAATCTGTTTTTCTTTTGCTGATGTAAATAAGTTTTCTGCACTTCGGCCCATAGTACTCACTCGCTGTTTAGAAATGTTTTTGCTAACTACACATGTTGATTCTTTTATTCATCATCCAACTATAGCCAGTGCAAAAAGTTAGTAGACATTTAGGTGTTGTCTCAGTTTTAGGTCAGAGAAATCTGTGCCATGGGAGTTAATATCAGTAAGAGCCAGCTATCTCGGAAAGAAAAAAGGCCTTTCTTTATTTTCACCAAAATAGTTCCAAAAAGAGAAAGGAATACCTCGCTGCTATTGAAAACCAGAAATATTGATGCGAAATGGGGTGCAAAAAATCTTTAGAAACCTAAAAGTAAATAAAAGAAATTTTGGGGGAGTGACGTGATCAGGCATAATCGCCGAACATTTGCAGCAAATGATATAAATCGGTACGACTTGCAGGAAGGTCGTATGTTTAGAAGAGAGCAAATTCTCCGTTTTAGGGTAAGTTGATCGACACATAGTATGGAGGGAAAATGTCGAACTGACGCCGTGAAACTTATGTCCCACGGGAATGGGTTGGCGATGGTTGGTCATGCGGGTCAGTGGCAGTGGTGTGTTGCACTTTATAGATGGAGTGATGGAACAATTCATGGACATTGGCATTCTAAAGCCAAATTTGAGAGATAAGTGCTGTTAAAATGAATTTTTTTCATCTCCATAATAACTCTAAACATACTGGACCCTAGAAAATATCAAAACACTGCACTCTCCCCCCATCACTGGAACTAAATCTTATTGAACATTTATGGAGCGTTCTAGAAACAAGCATTTGAAAAATGAAAATGACACACAAGTAGGATCTCAAGAAAGTGTTAGAGGGAAAGTATGACAATATTTCTACCTCAATTTGCGACAAACGTGTGAAATCCATGTCAGCCAGGCAGCGATCTGTAGTCCACCCAAAGGGCAGTTTTACAAAATATTCGAAGTTTTCGTGTCCAAGGGCATTGTGCGCGCCATTCCGATGCAGTTTCTCATGTTTTCATTGGCACCGAGGTTTTGATTTAGATTTGTGAAACATTTGTTGTGAAAATAAAACAAAAATCTTTTTCTTGTCTACACGGATTGTTGTGTATTTTTTGCTTTTAACTACGACTGCACGGTTTCCGGAGACCCAAAACAGACTAGCTAAGTGTCCAGTCGTTTTTTCACGGTGTATATATGTGTTGTAGAAGGGAGGAGTGGACAACATGGATAAGAGCCCAAAATTTATTGCTTATTTATCCTTGAAAATAGGGATTTTTTTAAATGGGGATTTTTTCCTTTAAATGGGGATTTTTTTTTCAAAATTCAATTAGTATATGACTTAGTGTAGGGATCACAGAATTTTAAAAATGTGCACACAATTCACTTTTCCCCATAGCACGTCATACGCAGTTTTTACTGTTTTTTGACGTAAAATAAATAAAAAATGAGGAGTAAGCATTTTGGAGCTCAAGAAAACGTCCACCGATTATACTTCTCCCCCACTCGTGACATAGATTTGCAACATTTTTTTGAGGATAAATAAATACAAATGATTGTTGGTGTTGTGTATCCTTGACGTCTACATATAAAGAATTCGCTCTTAATAATGGGAACTTTGGCCTGAAATGTAAGAGCAATGTGTGAAGATGACCAAAGCCGGTGAGAGCGGCCTAGATCCTCCATGGAGGACGGTGGCGCTTGTGTGGGAACCAACGCGCTAGAAAATACTACATGGAGTGACTGACCTTATGGTTTCAGCGCCATTGGTGGACGCTCGACGAACTAGGGGCCGACATGCTTTTTGTAGTCAAAGCGTGAAAGGTGCCTGATGGTGGTATGTAGAATGCGTGATGGTGACTGTTGTTATACTGAATCCATATGTTGCTTGTATCAGATCTTATTTCTATATAGTTATCTTTTCGTTTATCTGTATTTAAATTATATTAGCGGTTAGAGTAATAATATTCACAATGCCCTCAGTATGGTCGGCAAATAGCTGTGAAAATAGAAATCAAACCACAAAATTATCATTTTTCAAGTTTGCCTCCTTATTTGTGATCTGTTTGTTTTTTTCTTATTGCGATAAAATTAACTTTCAGTGTTATGCTAACTACAATAGCATTTCAACGTCTTCCATTCTTATGGCAATAACCCATGCAGGCAGCAACGTTAAGCTTCTCAATTCGTTCTCCTTGCATATTGTAATTTCGTTCTTAAACGATTGCTGCCGACCTGGATGGCCGAGGTGGCTAAGAGCGAGTACCGACTCAGCGCTTCGGTCCGAAGGGTCGCGGGTTCGAGTTCCGCCTTGGGCATGGCTGTTTGTCCCTTGACTTTGTGTGTGTGTTGTCGCGGAGGGCCTCGCGTTCTGCTGACCCCAGATCAGAGGAGCCCGCAAGTGTTTGTCTAGTGTATGGTCAAATATGTGTCCCTTCGGGACGTAAAGGGCAACCGGCTGTCGGCTGGATACAAGCCCTAGGAAAAAAAAAAGATTGCTTTTTGGCCGTGAAAGGCGGAGAGAGACGATGTATATTATGCGAGGCCCACGCCCACCGGCCTTAACAAAGAGAATACTAGATAGTTCCTCCAGAGGGCGCAGCTTTGACTGCCTTCACCCTGCAAAGAAGGAGGCGCTGCAGAGGTCGTTGAGGGACTCACCGCGTCCTGGTCGAGGGCCGTGAGCAGCGCGTGGACGGCGTGCAGCGTGGGGTGCGCCCACGGAGACAGCTGCTGCCACGAGCGGTTCAGGTCGAAGCCCATCAGCGTCGACCTGTGCACGCCCACCGCAATCAGCTACTATATTCGCCTGGGCTTTTACTTACCTACTTACTTACTAACTTTTATTTATTTATTTATTTATTTATTTATTTATTTATTTATTTATTTATTTATTTATTTATTTATTTATTTATTTATTTATTTATTTATTTATTTATTTATTTATTTATTTATTTATTTATTTATTTATTTATTTATTTATTTATTTATTTATTTATTTATTTATTTATTTATTTATTTATTTATTTATTTATTTATTTATTTATTTATTTATTTATTTATTTATTTAATTTATTTATTTATTTATTTATTTATTTATTTATTTATTTATATTTATTTATTTAAGTTTATTTATTTATTTATTTATTTATTTTATTATTAATTACATCTTATAAATTAATTCTAGATCAATAGACAAAATTAGTAGTTTTCATAGAGACTATAAACAAATGCATATTTGAGTTCAATTCAGAAATATATTCATATTGATTATTGTTAAACACAACCATTACTTCCCTGAAATTTCTTGACCAATGAACATGTACTGGTAATCTGTTGATTTCGGTAAGGCTGATGGCGGCACTCTTTCTAAATCCGAGTGTTTCTAGCTAGTACTTTAAGGCTCCGGAATGATGCCCGTTTCTGAAAGAACGACAGGGACAGTTTTTTGTACTTCTGGATCTTCCTCTGTTACACTGTAGTAAGATAGTGTGTTACACCGTCCGTAGTATCGACGACCGCCATATCCACCAACAATACTTTTTCCTTTTTATACCGGAGTGTTATGACAGGTGTGTTGTGGTGTGCTATTCGATTTATGTGTACTTGGTCACGGAACAGTTTGTAGTACCTGCTACTTTCAAGAGCATTTGGGGAGGAGGATACTCTTGTAATATGGTGTGTGGTAATAAACCCCAGATCTTGACAATTTGGCCCTGGATAATTCGTCCCACCATATCATGCCTACTCTTATACTCAGTATGGGCTAGTACAATACTACCTGAAATAATATGCTGAATAGTCTCGCTGCACTGACCACAGGCCCGACAATCATGAGAGGGTATATCTGGATCTTTGATGATGTACATTAGATAATTCTTGGCTGCAATTACTTCATTTCAGAATGTAGAATCATAATTACTGTATTTAACAGAATTCTTTGTTGCAATTAATTGGTCTTGGATTGCAACCAACCCTCAGTTTCGGGATATACCCAATACTGATACATTTTTACGATATATCAGCGTCAACATTGGAAACTGCCATCTCAGTCGGATATCTACCGTGGATTGCCTTGTGCGTGATTACATAACTATGCCGTTTTCAACAATATTTAATTAGTAAACTGCAACAGTAATAATTTTTGGGTGGTAATAAGTTAGAATTGAATGTGTGTTTCATTATTAATTTGCTTTTATGTGATTGTGCTCGTTCGTTCACCTTATTATCATATTTGAAGATCTGGCGTGGTTGGATAACTATGATTCAGATTTAAACAATATTTATTAATAAAAATGACAACAGTAATAAATTTCTCTTGTAGGTATTAAGTTAGTAACGAATTAGTATTTGATTATATCTTGGTTTTTTTGTTTTTGCTCGTTCGTACTCGCTATTATAATACTGGAATGTCTTGCGCGTAACTATGCCGTTTAAAACAATATTTAATTAATAAACAGTAAGAGTAATAAATTTATTTTTATGGTGTAAAAATTAGTATTAAATGTGTTTATTTGATTGTGACAGTTCCTTTTCGCTATTATCAAATTTGAAGTTTTTGTATGGTTAGATAACAATGATTCAGTGTTTAACAATATTTATTTAACAAACGAGAACTGTGATAAATTTCTTTTTAGGTAATAAATTAGTATTGTATTTAATTATGTAGTATGTTTTTATTTGTTTGTGTCTGTTCGTACTCTCTTATATAATACTCGAATATCGTGCGTGGTTGCACAACTATGCCGTTTTTATCTATATGTTTTTAAATAAATGGCAATTTCATTTTTAATTAGTAATAATGAGTAAATAGTAAATAATAGCAAATAGTAAATAATGATAATTAGTAATAATGAATACTAAATATTAGTATTAGTTTGAATCTATTGTGCCCGTTTTTAAAAATTTAGTTGTGCCAGCTTGACAGTCACGCCAGTAGAACCACATTTATTTCATCAACGGCAAGAGTAATAAATTTAATTATTGAGTAATAAACTAGTAATAAATGAGCTCAAAATATTCCATTTGTTTTGATGTGATTGTGCTAGAGTGGTTGTGACAGCTTGACAACCCCCATGCATTTAACTGATTAACTATTGATAAACATTTATGATAACTGATAAACAACTGATAACTAACTGATAAACATTTAACTGCATTCAACTGATAAGCGTAGTTTCTCAATATGTCAATAAACATGTCACTAATGAAATTGACTGCTTGTAATAAAATCTTAGACATCATTCCCCAAGTTGTAGTTTATTTATTAGGATTTAGGGCTCCTTCAACTCTAATGAGTTGGTGATAGTGATGATGGGGTGTGCCCTGTTGGAGGGAGGGTGCAATTCGAGGAAGCGTAAACGTGAGGGCCTCGAACTTTCCACATACATTGGCTAGATTGGTTTTTCCGTGCTGATCAGCTGCTATGGTCATTAGTCTCATTAGTATAGTGAATGTTTATCCCTGGGATTTGTCGGTGTTCCTCTTCTACCAAATGATGTAATTCGGCTCCGACCTACATGCTATTCGCCTAATATTGAAGGAAAAAAACAACCACCGATGAGAGCCGCCGACCGCTAGAATTCTCCTGCAGACAGCGTCTGAAATCGACCTAGTTGTGGAGCTTGTGTCGAAAATCCGCCCCCCGTGGCCTCGCGCCCAGAGACGTTCGGAGTCAGCCGCAATGCTGGCTTTGAACGAAAGTCAGTCGATGAACGAATCCAGGACCCAGTGGTGGAATATGTATCCAGTTGCCATTCTGCCTTGAGTCGCCCCCTCATAGCTAGTATTTGAACATTGTTTAACTAATGTTTTAAAGAGTTCAGCATGTTCTGTGCTATTTATAACGAACTGTGCTATTTATAACGAAAGACTAGTCTTCGGAATAGAAGAATCCTTATACGTAAAAAATCTAGAACACTATTTCCTGTGTCACCGAGATTCTATTGCTAAGTTTGAGGAACTGGAACAAGAACGAAACCTAGAGATTTTGCGTATTATTCCTTATGGTTTATGGATTTTTTCAGATAGGACACCTCGATAAGCGATAAAAAAATTTAAAAGCCGACCGAATAGCAGTGAAATATGTGGCTATTGGAAGGACATCTGGGGGTACGTATCAGTAGTTATCGGTTTCGCAGTTTGATTGAGTAGGGTTACATGGATATGGAAATTAAATTTGCAAAATACAGCTATACCGAGTAGGCTTCCCTAGATGGACTTCGTTTGACGGCTCTATTGATTTTATAGATCTGGGATGAAAACATTAAACATACTACCTAAACATAGATAACTGAAACGCAACGATATTATCTTTTCACAAAATCGAAAGATGTTTGGGAACACAGTGAACCTAATGTTGGATACGCACACTGCTAGATTATGAGAACACAGTGTGCGTAAACGACTATAAAAATATGAGAGGAATAAATTGCCTCCATCCAAGGAATGTGGCAACACTCGTTAATATCCAAACATTTCACCTAGTGTCCCCTTCAGAATCTCCCAAAAAACGATTCTCGGTCCTATTGAGGACTGCGGACCCAGGTTTGAGAACCTGTTACCAATAATAAACGAAATTTTTGAAATAATACCTTAAATTCAGTCTTAAAGTAATTAAATCTTGGTCTACTATTCATTAGAATGGATTTTTAAAATATAAATTTCATTTGAGATCATCTTCGACGGGTTATCCCTACTGATCTTGTAAAAAAAGCAAAATGCAGCAAAAATGTAGTACATCGCTTATCGTGTTTCTACAGTGGTATACGAGGTTCAAATATCGCTTCTTCCTCACCAAACCTTTGGTAGTTAGGTGATTTATCCATTGTACTTTTCTCGACAAAGAAAGTAGCAACTGCAAGGTACCAACTCAAGTAATTCAAAAACAGTGTCACTCAAAAAAGTTATTTGCCTGTCATTTTACGCCACTGCGTCCGAGGGAAGGGTCTCTAAGGGCTCGCCCAACTGTTGAGAAGTGCTTCAATGGGCATGCTGTGCAACGCTGGAAAGGGCAATGAGTTAGATAGTAACTTGAATACATACATACATACATTTATTTGAACTGCGATTGGGTATGACCCGGTGGCAATTAAATAACAATAATTACAATAATAATAACAATATTAATAATAATAACAATAATAATAAAGGAGTACAGTACAAGCCGAACTTGCAATAATCGTACTATCACAAATATTAAGTATTATAACAAATATTTCAACTCTGTCATGATATCCAAAAATTATATGTTGGTGATGCTAAAATTTAATACAAGCTACATAAGTTTGGCTAAGTTTTTTTTTAAATTCATTGATCGCCTTCACTACACTTAACTGCACTGCACTACACTACACTACACTACACTTTTTTTGCTTTGAATTACACTGAGCAACACTTCACAGCACTTCACCGCACTTCATAGCACATCACCGCACTTCACAGCACTTTCTCATTTAATGTCTATTAGTTTCATATTGTTCTAACTTATTTCTAAAGCTTCGGACACTTAGCTAAATACGTTCGAGAAGACGGTTTATTTTGTATTTATTTACTTTACGTCAAAACAGTTAGAAACTGTGTGTGACGTGCTATGGGGAAGTGAATTATGTGCACGTTTTCAAAATTGTGTCATCTCTACACTAAGCCATATACTACTTAAATTTTGAAAACAAAAAAATTGTGTTTTTTTTCAGTGATTGAAAAAAAACTCCAATGTAATAAAATCTATTTTCAAGGTTAAATCAGCAATAAATTTGGGTTTTTATTCATCATGTCATTCGTCAAGAGATAATTCTTCCTGTTGCGACAACATTGAGAAGAATAATTTGAATAACTATATTTTCCACTGATATCTAGAAGACGTGCACAGATAATGAAATTACATTTATGCCCAGAAGCAAAAGAAGGGGCCATCTCAGCATTTTCTCAATGGATCAGGGAAACTGGACGAAAAACCTGATCGAGATGGGGGTCATTGACCCGGAGGCTGTGATAGAATACTTGTCACAGGTTGTTTAGATTTGTACAGTCTAAATGGTAAATAATGTATTAAATATCACTTAAAATTAATGCTAGCAGGGCTAGCAAATTAATGTTAGAAGGGTCGCATCATGTGGCTCGTCGAAGATTCATAATCATTCTTTGATATCATAAGCCACGCAGTGGCACTGTAATACTCGGTTGGCAAATATTGGAATGGGGAGACAAGCACCCACGTCTCTGAATATCTAGAAGCTCTCTTCGACCACAAAAAGAGAGGACCCCTGGATTGTCCATAATACATGATCAATTCTAACGGAAATGGTTAATGACTAGACATCGGATGTTTAGGGAAATGCCTATTTTTTGTAGAGAACTTATTTAAAGACTTATTATATATGTCCACGAATCATGACAAATGATGACATATGACGAAGTTTTATAATGCTTATTTTTGGTTATTTTAGCATAAATGCCTATTGTTTGCATAAATACCTTTTTAGGACTTTTTTGCCTTTTATATACATATTTATATACATATATCGCCTTTTATTATACTATATTTATATACAATGCTAAGCTATCGGAAAATCGGCGATGGTCCAACGTGACCATTCATTACGAAACCTTAAATTCACGTCTTGAAATTTAAAATTACGAGAGAATTCCTGAAAGCATACCAACTGATTTTTCTCCATTTCCCTATTTCATAAATACCAGCGATGATCTAAGAACATTGACGATTGACAAAATACCGAGGGAACCGAAATTTTAAATGGAAATAAATATAAATTCTCAGAAGGTTTCAGTGTTGGACTGCTAAAATATGTGCCAGTCACATCGTTCAGATATCCTTCTCCGCATTCAAACTGATTTTGTCTCCCAGTCGACGCAAATTTGAAATTGCGATCCTTGAAAAGTTACTGGTAATATGTAAATATTACTAGTTAATGGAAACTATTAAGAATAAAATGTAGAAGAGTTGTAAATATGTAAATCTAGTTTTACATTAAAATATACGAACTGGTTTGGTGCATTTAAGTTTACAAAATAATACAGACAAAAATTACAATTTTCCATTTTATTGTGTATGTAACTTATGACAGTGCCTTTTTCCTCCTTATTCTTGACTTTTCAGTGCCTTTTTAGGCGCCTAAAAGACGATTTTTTTTAGTGCCTGAACATCCGATGTCTAGTAATGACATTCGACGAATTGTTATGCCCCTGTCCTGAATTTGTCTAAAGCAGTCACTGATCCAGTGAATGCCAATACCTTTGGCACAGAACTGCACATCAAGAGACTCAATGCCCCCAGGCCTTTACGAGTCCCGTTAACACAACGGCAACGTCTTCAAACTGCGTTGACTGAGTTAGCGCATAGCATTGTCGCCTTATGCTACGGCTCTCATTGAGAGGGCTTAAGATACTGGTCTCATTGGCCGATTTACGATACAAACTATGTAGCTGGGTCGAATTCAGCCGCTCTCTGGAGGAATTCTAGCGGCTGGGTGCTCTGATCAGTAGTTTTCCTATCAATACCAGGTGACTAGTAATCGGAACCTAACAAACCACGCGCGATCTTTCCTTTCTTTCTTACCCTGCCATCTCCCGTCACACACACTTACACGCACCTCACTACCATGCAGGTGAGGGGACAAGTCGGGCGCTATAAGTTTGTCCCAGATGGGGTAGTATCTTGAGGGGGCAATCCCCCGCAAGCCCCTCCTGCATGTCGGTGCCGGATCTCGTCATCTAGAGAGGAATACCGCCACCTCCCAGGATAATAAAATCTACTACACAAACTCAAATGACCGTAGTAGTTGACGTGCCCGGAAAGAATGAAGTCAGACTACAATGAAGACAGTCATGCAACTCGGCCGACTGGCAGCGGGTTTTCAGTTAAAAGTTCCGCTTAATTCTTGATGGTGACTACCATCTTATTCGTGGTACAGAACACCTTTTAAATGCTTACATCCGTACCGCAGCATCTGGCAGAGTGCGTTTGCAAATTCGGGGCCACTTATGGCAGCTTTCTGATTGCCACAATGTGTTGGTGTAACTCATTAGGTAGGACGTAACAGAGTCAAATTGTAATAATTTATTCTTATCTTGCCTTCAAAGAGCAACATTTTTTACGAACTGTGGTCATTTTCTCGTTAATTGACACGAATGAGAGAGCCCAGTGTTTTCGAATAACATTTCAATCCTTACCACGAATTACTGCTTTATACAGTCCTTCATTTGTGCCGGTATATTTTCAACCAGAAATCACATTACACGGTGATGCAAAATAGAAGGGTAATGACGGCAACTCAATTGTACGACAATACCTTTGCCTGATTTCAGTTTTTCGCTTAAATATCGCACTCAATATTGCCTGTTGCGAAATTTGAAATGGTACTCTTTACATCCCGTGTTTGAGATATAAGAAGTTTCCACTTGGGATTCGATCGTTAACAATTACTATTTCTTATGCAATCTATAGTCCTCTGAAAATTTGTTCTTCGAAATAGAGTAAACCCTCGTTAGCACTAACTCTCATAATACGAAGTTCACCGAATCACGTACAATTTTGGGTTTCGCAATGAAACGTAGTATTACGATTATCTAAACCACAAAGTTCGAATGCGCGCAAAAATTGAAAGGACAGCATGCAGCCTGAGGTCATCAGAGAGGTGTCTAGCGTTTCCCTAGGCTGAACATAAACGTTTGATTGAAAATGCAAATATTTCATTGTGTTATCCCTATTCCCATAAAGTGCGAACCGATTGAACTACCACAGTGAGTTATTGCTTAAGACACTTAAGCAACTGACATCAGAGAATAAGGGTCGAAGGAACACGCTGCCCCTCATTCAATATTTTCTATTGTCCTTCTGCGTTATGTAACATTCTTTTAAGTTTAGTATACACAGAACCCTTGTACTTTGCGTATTCTATTCTGTGTTATTGCGGTATTCGAAAAGACTTTTTGTGAAAAAGTTGAATTTATTGCAATGTTATTAGAGCATTTTATTTATTTATTGTAGTTGTAGAGCTGTATTCAGGGTACTTTTAGGATAAACCATTTTGTCTGTTTTCAGCAGCATTTTTACAGAATTAGACCAGAGAAAATATTGTAATACTGCAGGGGAAGTCGATTTTTCTGAAGAAAAAAGAACGTTTCCTAGACCCCTGAATGTGGATTTTTCTTGCTTCTATTTTCTTTCCCGTACACTTCACGTATAGTATAACGTCTGGAGAGTCGTTGACCGAAAATGGTTTTTTTCCTCTCTACGACTGTCTCCGTCCGTCCGCTGGCTTTGCGGGTGTTGATGCCGGCGAGGGCGTGGACGGCGTTGAGCGTTGATGCCGCAGTGGAGCGCAGTGGGCGAGGGGGGGGGGGAGTGTACCGCGACGGCGCTGATGAGGGTTGACGTGGAGATGACGTGCGACTCGTCGCGTGAGGAACAAGGCGCATTGGAGAGCTCTCGTTCGGGCGAGAGCTGCTGGGTGGCGTCGAGTTTGGAGACCTGTAATTAGATTGCTCGTCTACTGAGGGCAGCCGTCACGGCCTGACGTCGCGCGAGGGCGAGGGCGAGGGCGGGCCGGACCGCGAGTGGGCGCCCTGACGTCGCGGACAGGTCCTTCTCGCTTTCGTCTTGTTGGGGCTGCCCTTTCCGCTCACGCGCGGAGCGACTTCATCGCTCGCCGACAAAACCAATTGCTGGAGTGACAGCAGGAATGCGAAAGGGATGGAGCGGTTTCAACTGCCATTGTCTTTCATATGAAAGTTAACGACAACTCAAACCGTTCCAATCTCTCTCACTCTCACTCTCTCACTCTCTCTCTCACTCTCTCTCTCACTCTCTCTCTCACTCTCACCTTCTCACTCTCACCTTCTCACTCTCACCTTCTCACTCTCACCTTCTCACTCTCACCTTCTCACTCTCACCTTCTCACTCTCACCTTCTCACTCTCACCTTCTCACTCTCACCTTCTCACTCTCACCTTCTCACTCTCACTCTCTCACTCTCACTCTCTCACTCTCACTCACTCTCTCACTCTCACTCACTCTCTCACTCTCACTCTCACTCTCTCACTCTCACTCTCACTCTCACTCTCTCACTCTCTCACTCTCACTCTCTCTCACTCTCTCACTCTCACTCTCACTCTCACTCTCTCACTCTCTCACTCTCACTCTCTCTCACTCTCTCTCACTCTCTCTCACTCTCTCTCACTCACTCTCTCTCACTCTCTCTCACTCTCTCTCACTCTCTCTCACTCTCTCTCACTCTCTCTCACTCTCTCTCACTCTCTCTCACTCTCTCTCACTCTTTCTCACTCTTTCTCACTCTCTCTCACTCTCACTCACTCTCTCACTCTCACTCTTTCTCCCTCTCATTCTTTCACACTCTCTCACACTCTCTCTCACTCTCATTCTTTCACACTCTCTCTCACACTCTCTCTCACACTCTCTCTCTCACACTCTCTCTCACTCTATCAATCAATCAACCAAACGTTTCAGCCTTCCACGCAACTTTCGCGTCACAATGCGGGATTGTGAAGAACGTATGCCGCTGTGGCCAGGGACGACATTTTGAATAGTACGTGGAGTAGTAATTTGCGTTAGCTGAGAGCGCAAGAAACTGTGTGAAATACGCTATTGTGCGCTGAACTGAAAGTTAGTAGAAAACGCTAAGAGATTAGCTGAAACAACGTCATTTGAACTGTATTTCGAGGTGGAATAAATAGTCGACTCATTTGAGGATGAGAATTTCCGATTGAAACGGTAGTAAGAACTTTAACATAGTAAGAGTGGTGGTGAAAAGAACGCGTGCCGTGAGCAACGCCAGAAATCGCAACGTGTAAGGGCTTTACGCACGCAGGCGTTCAACGCATTGAGCGAGCAAGAAATAAGAAGACGCGAGTGGACGGGCGTTTACTTTGGAAGAAGAAGAAGAAGAAGAAGAAGATGGAAGAAACAAGACTGGAGCTAGCGTAAATTTGGCGGTCTTGGCGATCGGAGAATTGGAGGCCGTAGCGGTCTACGAGACAGCGCGCTGTCCGAGTTCTTGCACGGAGCCACGCAGCGGCGGGGCGACCCGACGGCGCGGGCAGCGAACGGCAGATTCGCGACGACGGCCAAGGTGTCAAAATGACTGTTGTAAGAGGATTGCGGAGTGCGTCGTGAGGCCGCTGACCGCTAGCATCTTATGTTTGAGAAGCGGTCGCACCTCAATGAACTAATTGAATGCGAGTAAATCGAGTGAAATCACTGAGAAGTTATTACAACTTTATCGAGAAATTCAAATAGAACAGGAGACAGAACTGTATTCATAAAAGGGAACCTATAAATGCCCTGAGAAATTTATAACACTCGCACACTCACACACTTGCACTGTATGTTTTAAAATATTTACCAGAAATTTTGTGTGTGTAATTTGAAATCGCTTGATGAAACGACCACACATTTTGGTGGAGTGTAATTTTACGTCATTCAAATCTTTCATTTAAATTTATATGAAGTCCATGAGCATATTATTAACATTTGTGTTTGTTAATTTAATTCGGAGGTGTATACTAATTGCAGATCGTAGCACGGTATTTGCCATGCACGGTGTCAAAAGGGTAAAGAATTTGATTTTTTAAAGTATACATTATTCGAAACCAAAAGACAAAGCTTATGAGTGTTGTTCGTTAATCGAACATATGTGAATGAGTATTGACGTATGTTCGATGTATTCGCATGTATTCTTTCTTTCTTTCTTTCATTCTTAAAATTAAATATTTCCCACTTTTAGCAGGGCATCTATTCAGAAAAAAGGCTGTTAATCGTCTGTTGTGTTTCTTGTTGAAATTTACTACTAAAGCCAGAGAATTTTCGTAACTACGCCACTTCTGGTGCCTTAACTGATGGAAGTCACCGCCAAGGGTGACAGGGAGCAGGCGTCGCCCCAATATTTTGTGGTATATGGAACTTCAGCGTCATACAACGACCGCTGTAATTACCATTGGTTTTTGAGCTTTCGAGGTAACGGTAGAGGAACTCGCGTACTGTATACGGTTACTCACACTAACATCCATGCCCCGGGCGGCATTCGAACCCGCGACCCTTCAGGCCCGAGGCAGCATCGGTCCTTCAGCCTTAGCGACGTCCGCTGTCCAGGCCGGCTATATTCGGCTTTGACCAGCGTGTTCTGAGCAAATTAGGCGGTATTTTCATTTGTGATGCATACTGCAACACTGTATGAATTTGGTCATTACTGTCTTCATGGCGGCTCTTACTTACGCTGCTAGGTTGCACAACCCTTAGATAATCCTAAAACACTTATGTTAATTATCGAAAATGTGTTGATATAATAGCGTTCAATAATCGATATATTGCTGCAATAGAAATGTATGAAATTATTTTGAAATGAAAGAGCCCCAGAAATGCAACCTTTTGAGTCTAGTTGCAAGACAAGCAGAGGACCGGTGTGTGACGTCACATTTATCGATGGATATACATTGTAAAGCATAAACCATCCGACTGGCAGCGCGTTCCTATGCGTGAACATTGCGAGAACTCAGTCATTCCCAGCGAGTTTTAACATAGGAAAGATACATAGAAAACTGCTTAGGCTAACTTCGGAAAACACTGGGTGTCAGTGGCCTTTGGGAATCGGAGGTGAACGCGTGTTCCGTCTTCGTCAAAATATTACTGTAAACTATACGTGTTTGTGAAAGTATAGAAGTTCAATCAATTTTTGACTTATTCAATGCCCTGTTTAGGAAACTTATTTTGTAAGATAAAAAGTTTATGGATTCAAAGTGCGCATTTGAAAAGTGCATTTTTTTTGTCTGGAATAGTTGACTGCCTTGGAAGAACTTCTCTGTTGGGGGATAAATCCAGTTGCTAAATATAGAAAAATCCTCTAACAGGTGGTGCAGCCAGAATCCATGTTTTGTGGGTTTTTGATGCCGAAAAATCGAATGACGGTAAATCGTCTGTCCGACTGTGAACAACGCTAGCGGCTAAACTGTTCAGCCGATTTTCTCCAAAATTTATATATCCCAATTCATCTGGTTGGTGTCGCGGCCCTTTGAATTTGAAACCGATATTTTAATTTTGGGGGGTACTTTACATGAAGATACTGGGACATTCCAATTTTTTTTTAAATGGCTCCATAGTTTTCCTTGCATTTTTCTTGCATAGGTCGTCTAAGAGAATGGTGCAGATCTCATTTTTTTTAAATTGCGAAAGTTCAAAATTTTTCGGCGTCTTCTTACAACTAAAATATTAAAGATAGAGCTTTTTTCCCTTAAAGAAATCCGTTCTTCAAAAATAGATTTTGAAGTAAGGTCACCTATAATTTTCCGAAAATGTGTTCAGTGAGTGTTGAATGTTTATTTCCCATGTATTAGACTATGAATTTAATGTAATATTTAACACAATTTCTTTCCGTTAGTGCTATTCAAGAATCACTGGAAATACGGAAACCTAGAAGGCAAGTTCTCAAAATTGTTTTCAAAATGTAAAATTTGAAAAAAATGCATTTAATTGAACAGCAAATGTAATTTAAGTTTAGTAAATTCAGTTGACAATGTTATTGTGATTCGCAGACATGTTTTGATTTTCCGGTATATTATTTGAAAGTGACTATACATGGACAAAGACGGGCTTTAAAGCATAACGGACATCATAACGCACCTACTTCCGTATGTTCAAAAATTTAAACGACATAACAGAAATATTGAAGAAATATGAAGCTTCTGGAACCCACATAAAAAACACTATTCTATTAGCATTTGCAGAAACTTCTAGTATAGAAGAAATTCTATTCACATTGGATTAATAGCTATTCATGCATCAAGGACGTTAGAAGGGTTGTATTGATGTCGCGAGAAGAACAGCTCTCGGACTTTTTGTCGTCGCTCGATCATTAGAACCAGGTGACGCTTGTCGCACATACATGAATTTATTTTTTAAGTAATTTTACTTATTCATATTTACTTATTTACTAATTAACTATTTGTTTACTTGAGTCGGTTTGTCATTTCATATTTCCCTCCCATACTTCCGTTTCATAATTGAGGAGCAAACATTCAAAAGGTGACATGACCATTTGACAAAAATTGAGTTTTATTTATTTATTTATTTAACGTCAAAAAAACAGTTAAAAACTGCGTATGACGTGCTATGGGGAAAAGTGAATTGTGTGCACATTTTCAAAATTCTGTGATCCCTACACTAAGTCATATACTACTTAAATTTTGAATTTTGAAAGGGAGAAAAAAAACTCCCATGTAATAAAATCTATTTTCAAGGATAAACAAGCAGTAAATTTTGAATTTTGAAAGGGAGAAAAAAAACAAAAAAACTCCCATGTAAAAAAATCTATTTTCAAGGGTAAATAGGCAATAAATTTTGAATTTTGCAAGGGAGAAAAAAACAACAAAAAAAAAACTCCCATGTAATAAAATCTATTTTCAAAGATAAATAAGCAATAAATTTTGGCTCTTATAACTTCCTGCCGCGACATGGAAACGATAATTTGAATAATTGTATTTCCCACTGAATTCTAGAAGACGTGCACAGAAAATGAAGTTACATTTATGTCCAGAAGCAAAACAAGGGGCCATCTCAGCATTTGCTCAATGGATCAGGGAAACTGGACGAAAAACCTGATCGAGATGGGAGATCGAGAGTTCTGTTGTTTTTACCTAGAATTTTATTTCCAGGAAAAAAACGTGAAACGTCTTACAATACATTAAGTAGATTTATAATCGTGGAGTGAAAGATGGTGTTGAAAAGTGTAAAATGTGTGCCATATTTTTCGTTTTTATTCGAAAAGAGTAAAGTGGGCGTGTCATGTTTTTAATGTTTGCTCCTCAATTCGCTCTCATAATTCCCTCCGTAAGAAATATGTACCAACATTCAACTGTTTTCATATTTCCCTCGTAACGATGATCCTATTTTTCCAAGTAAGCAAAGCAGTGAATATCGAGCACGTATCGAATGCAATGACAAGCAATAACCTATCGGGAAGAAATACATTATATTTCTGTCATTCGATGGAAGAGAATCGACCGTCTTTGAAGGCACCAGTCCCCCGTGGTTGTCTTCGTATCGTTTCTGGACGCTCGTGTTCGCTGAGTACGATGACGGGTAACATTAAATATGTTCTCTCTGAAAATAATCGTTCGGTTGAGTTAGTGTTTGTATGAAATAATTCATTGCATAGACCGGCCTTTGCAATACTGAGTGAGTAGTCCAAAACAATAAGTAGCGCATGTGAGTTCTTGGGTATCTTAACGAAACTATCTGCACCGCCCACGTGACAACAGGTGCCACACTTTTTCGCTAATTAAATTGATATTCGTTTATTGCATTCATCTCATACATTGGAAATGAGTATTCTTGATTGAAGTGGTGTGAGTAATGTAGTATTTGAGGGTTGCTAGGTCTGATTGGGGCAGGTGTTTCTCCCGTGAGTGGGGGGGGGGGGTCGGCCAAGGGGCCACGGCTACTACACGGGCGGGGCAGCCAGTCTCTGGCCCTCCGCGTTCCGGCACCGCCGCGCCGGCTGCCCGCGTCAACCTTCGTCGCAACCGCCAGCGCCTTTCCCGCCTGCGGCTCCACCTCCCGCTCCACCTCCCGCCCTCCGGCACCCCATCCCGCAACCCACTGCCCCTGCCCCTGCCCTCCACCTCCTGCCCCCTCACCCGGCCACTTCCGCCCCCCTCCAGCACCCCTCCCGCATCTTCACCGGTCCCGCTTCCGGCCCCGCATCCGCACCCACCTCCCCTCCCACCTCCGCACCCGCCACCCGCCCTGCCCCCCGCCCCGCCTCCCGCCACGCCTCCCGCCCCGCCACCCGCCCCGTCCCCCGTCACGCCCAGGCTCTGCCTCCCGCCCCGCCTCCCGCCCCGCCCAGGCCCTGCCTCCCACCTCGTGCCCCGTCCAGGCCCTGCCTCATGCTCCGCCGCTCGCCCTTTCCTGCCTGACGCCCCGCTACTGTTTCCGCTGTCGCTTCCGCCTGGGCTCCGCACAGCGGGTGGAGAAGGGGATGCATGTGGGCGAGGGCGTGTGTGAAGGCGCGGCGGCATCGATTGCGGCGTGCGACGGCGCAGTGGCGGCCGCGGGCGCGGGGCACGAGGGTGAAGGACGCGCCAAGCGCCGCTGGAGCGGGAACGGGGCCTCCCTTCCCCCCTGGCTTCGCTCTGCTCCGCTTTGCTTCGCAGGCGGCCGAAATTGCCGGCCGGCGCTCGCTGCGGTGCGCGCAACGCTGCTCCCCCGCTTCGGCCTGTCCTCGCCGCCCGTGGCGACGCGCGCTGCGAAGGAGCCGAAGCGCCGCCAAAGACGCCACGCGAACGCCTGCAGACACGCTGCAGATTTTCAGAAAACGACCATGTCTATAACTATATCACTCGACGTAGTAATCATATTCATCAGGTGACAGTATCAACAGCTCATTATAAAACATTCACGTACAAAACATGTACATTATTTTACAACACTGCCAGATGGCATTAGACGATTAAATTCGATAGAAATGTTTAAATCCCAAGTAATCCCAAATCGTTTCTGCTGCATTACTGTTTCCATACAGTTAGAAACTGTACTGAGCATCACGAGGAAAGTAACGTTAATTATAACAGTGATATTTAATGCCTTATTTACTATTTGGACTGTATAAATAAAAAGAACCTGTAACAAGTATTGTACTACAACCTCCGGTCAGTGACCCCCATCTCGATCAGGTTTTTCGTCCAGTTTTCCTGGTCCTTTGAGTAAATGCTGAAAATATCCTTTGTTTTGCTTCTGGACATAAATGTAACTTCATTATCTGTGCACGTCTTCTAGAATTCTGTGGGAAATATAGGTATTCAAATTATTCTTCTCAATATTGTCGCAACAGGAAGTATTATCTCTTGACGAAGGACATGATGAGGGATAAAAGCTCAAATGTGTACCCTTCATAATAGATTTTGTTACATCGGAGCGAATATTTTGTTAACAATCCTTGCAAAATCGCTCATTTTTTTCTGTATTCAAAATTCAAGTTGTATATGGATTTGGGTTGGGATCACAAAATCTTGAGAACTTGCCCACAATTCGCTTCTGCCCATAGTACGACACACACAGTATTTATCTGTTTTTGACGTAAAATACATTAAAAAAAATAAATAGGCTGTGGCCGGGTGCAAGGAAGACGCTGCTGGTAAAATGGCGGGAATTACACTCAAACGGGGGGCTCCTGATATGTCAGTCTTCATATTACCTTTTAGAGGAATGCTTCGGATCCCAAATAAACATCACCTGCTTTGATGTCTCTGATGTTGTAGCATAATTGATATTATTTTGATTTATTTTATTGAAAATAAATGCTAAAATTTATATGTCATGGAGGGCCAAAATTATAATTAGCGTACGTTTTATTTGTCCTGAAGTGGACATCTGTTAGCGCCAGGTGCTTTTCTTCACATTTCTATATCTTTATCTTCGATTTTTTCTGATTTTTTGACTGACTTTTCTGTCTGATATATCGGCAGATAGCTGAAATAAGTTCTATGTATGTTGGACAAAATCCCCAATTAAATAGATGAATTAAATATGATCCTGTAGAAAAACTTACGAAGTTGGGGATTCGTCGTATAATTTGACGGTGAATAGTTAGCGTGTAATATCTGCCACCATGGGGCCTCGTACCCTGGGACCTCCAGGACGGAGAAATTGTGATGGCGACTGTAGGTGCAATGCGCCATCTCAACCGGTTTTCCGTTAATGCACTGATTTGATGTGTGTAAATTCGAGCTGGCTCTGCAGCAGCTGTCGATACGGGTTTGCGGTCTGTTACGTGTGTCCGAACAATTTAGTCTTTAATCAGTACACTTCGAAAAGGGTAGCATGAAATGCTTGGCAACAGGCCCTTCACTGTGAATGCTTTCCTGCATTCTAGTATCAGCTCCGTTTTATTTCGATAGGACGATGTAAAACCTCCCGAAGTATTTGCATTTCCTGGGGTGTAATGAAGAGAAAAAGTACATATCCGCGGTCCGTTATTTTTGTTCCCAGTTATTATCGCGTGTTCTTAAATTGAGGCCTTCCTGTTATGTTTCCATTGCACCTGCAATATCTTTGGTTTTCGTTGTTATGTAAGTCGTCTCTCGATGTCGAAACTTCCTAACATTTGCCAAATTGTTATTACTCATCGATAATAGTGGAAATTACGAAGCGAAGTTGGGATTCTTTAATTTTTATCAAATAAGGTTAATAAGTTAATATCATTTTTATTAATCATATTTCTTTAATAAATTAATGAATCTCGATAACGAACAAAATAGCGTTGAGAGTCACTTTTAGTTACATGTTCAAAATAGAATGTTTCTTCACATTAAAACTTCATATTACTCTGTTGAAGTGTCCAATACCTAGCCACAATATTATAATCATTCAATTGGTTCTTCATTTTTCTCATTTGAGTTGAGAATTAACATATTTTTTAAAGAAATGAAGCAGTTTTTTGTCTGTTCGGCAAATGTCTTTGATGAACATTTTCTAGCTATCTTTGTTGATGATACATTGTCCAAATCCATCGCAGCCCACGGATTGCTCATAACAAATACTTAAAAAATGTTAGAAACAAACAAACAAAATGCAATGTTATATTTTCATTTTTCACTGATTAATTTAAAAAGGCAAATGAAGCTGGCAAAGCTCCAAAGAATGTTTTACATAGTAAATGTGATACTCTTCTTGGAACTATGAATGAGAAATAACTAATTAATAGTAATGACTAATAACTAATGACAAATAGTACTTATTGACAAATTTGCTCCAAATGCATAACAGGGGGCATATTCGAGAGGCTCATTTGAAAGCGTAACTATTAGCACTGGTTTCAGTGAATGTCGTAGATACATTCTTCACAATAGTAGAAAACCGACTTTTAATTATTTTTTTTTCTGAAGACGGATGATTTCGGTTTTGCAGTGGGTTATTAGTTTTGGATGTAACCTGTAATGAATATTTTTTGCGGAAGAAAGAATAGGCTCCTTGACGAGAAAGGGGAAAACCGCTCGTGTCATGAGGGGGCAAAGTTCTAGTTTGATTTATTTTCCTTGAAAAAAATCAGCACTCAACTATATGTGTCGTAATGCGGAGTAGTATAACCCGTGCCCGTTTGCTTGCTCCCGCGCCTCTCCTAAGCCTCGTTGGGTGCTGACCGAGAGCGCGAAGGAGGCCGTGGCTGCGCCCAGCGGGCAGCGGGGCGCGAGGGGGCGTGGCGCTGGGCGCTGGGCCGCGCAGCAGCGGCCGCGTCAATACGCCGCGCCCACGGGGAGGGGTGAGGGGCGAGGGGCGAGGGGCGAGGGGCGAGGGGCGAGGGGGGCTGGCGGCCGCGGAAGCTGCGCCGGAGCCGCGCGCCAGCCGCTCTTTGCGCCCTCAGCGCACCGAGGACAAAGCTCTGCACCGCCACTGCTGCCGCCACCACCATCTCTACCTTGTGCACTTCTCTCGCGTAATAACCGACCAGGCGAGAGACAACGCGATTCTCGTCATCGTTCATCATACGTACTCGATCTCGCGGCCTATTTAAAAATGATTTTCTGACTGTGGTGACATGAAATATGGTCATTCGCAATATTTCCAAGTCATAATGCACCCCTCAGATGTCTTTGTGTGTGTGTGTGTGGGTGGGTGTCTGCATGGAATAATGCAAGACTTGGAAGTCTGGAGTCGGGAACGTATGAAACAGTGAATTTTTATTCAAACTCCAATATTTTTTTTTAATTTGTTGCGTCTCCACCTTGACGCAACGCGTCTCCAAGCCCTCTTAAGGGGCGTTGAGCGCTTTAGCACTGGGAAGTAATCCTTCATTAAAGTGCTTTTTACTTTTAATATTTGTCAAGTCTCGTCACGTCGCAGTCAGTCATTGCCTTTTATCCCTTCGGCCAGGGGCTCGACGACGTTAGGTCCCGGGGTTCCTGGCCGGTCACCCAACCACGAACTCGCGAGTCTCGAATGCGCTTAACCTTCGTGACTTCACGGAGCGTACTAAACGCTTTCGGCTAGCACCGCTGGCCGTTAAAAAGGATGCTTTGTATAAGAACCTACGTGGCAATAACTCTAAAGAAAATATACAATGGATAAAAAGAAACGTGTTGATAGTAAATACAATAATAAATGTGAAGAACATATCAAACAATGGAAGAAAATTTATCGTCGGAAATCAAACAAATTTCATATTGGTAACTGAGAAAGGAAAGATAAAAACTTGTTGCCTTGTTTGAGTGGTTTGGAACCATACAGTGAATTTTATGCAATGTTCATTTTGCTCAGTGTATGTTGGCGTAGTGTCATCGTTTTACATTTTCAGGACGATTGCTTGTGATGAGGAGAATGGGTGCAGTAGAAGCGACTATATACACACGTAATATGCAGCGATAAAAATGCTACTCATCGCACGTTGCTCAGAGGCAACAAATAAAATTTCATCATAGAACACTGCAATAAATGAAATGTTTTAAGAAAATATTGGTCACGGATACTGGAATAACATGTTATATAGTAATAGCGGAAACGGATGTACAGTAAAACAATTCTTTACAAATCAAAAATATTAAAAATAACTGTTTCATATCATAAGTATTGACGCACTAAGTAAGTATTTAGTCGGTACGCGCACTGTATGACAATGGGATAATAACACCAATTTATTCCATTGGTTTTGGATTTTACCGAATTCCTCGTATCTACCAAAACCATATACTCATCTCACATGGTCAGAAGCTGCATAATTTTCTTCCTATTTCAGAGCGCAACGAAATAAATATTGTATATTCTTTATATGAAAGTTTGTTCCGCTTGGAGAATCCACTTGGAGATGTGTCGGTGGAGGTAACTATGCACCGTATCGTGTCTCTTCGTGTATTCGGTTTTTGGAAGAATCGGACAGCGGAGACAATACGATCAATGGCGCCTACCTGTTCATGGCAGATGCGGCAAATATCATCTTGGGGAAATTCTGAGAACCGCTTTATCATAATATCGTGTTCCCTACGCATGGCCTTGGGCATCTATTGCAAGTGCTTTTAAGCCACATAAATAATGGATCTTAATTGATCTGCACCTTGTCCAATCTTTTTAAATATTGCCTACTGAAACAATGCTTGCTTGCCACGCAAAACGGGAGACTGCTCTTTGGCGGAGAATTACACATCAACCTCTTGTTTGCCAGTTATGCACAAAGTTATAACTGCAGTCAGAGCTAAAAGATGTACAGACACCCAGAGAAGACCCGTCTGTTGCCAGTTGAACAGCAAGGATGTCGTAAAGGTTTCTATGGTTGCAAAAAAATCTTGCCACTAATCACAGTCACCTTGAATGATGTAAGGAAACAAAAATGTTATTTAAGCATAGCTTGGATTGACTACCAGAAGGGCTTTGACAGTGTACCACACGACTAGATTTTGAAGACCCTGGAGAACTACCGATTTCATCATAGACTTACCGAGTTATGCAAGGCTAGTACGAAGTCGTGGAGTACGAGGTTAGGAATAAACAGCGTAAATAAAGTAGTAGAAACAAGTAGCACTCCAATTAACAGGGGAATTTTTCAAGGAGATTCGCTATCCCCTCTGCTGTAGTGGACTGGACTGACCAAGAAATTCCAGTCATGGATAGAAACAATAGAAAACTGCTTAGAGTCCCACGCGCTGATGTACCCAGACTTAAGGTGCCACGCAAGGAAGGAGGAAGAGGCCTCAAACAAAGTGAAGTCTCCTGGCACAATGCAATAGTCGGGATGGGAAAGTATGTAGTCAGTCATGAAGATGGCCCACTAACGAGGCAGGTCATTAAATCTGACCGAAGAATGGGAAACAGAGGTAATGTAAGTGTAGCGAGAATCATTGCGAAGAAAACTATTCAAGACACGCAGAATAACAGACACTGAACTTCTCATGGTACATCACATGAAATGCGAGCCAAACGCTAAAATGCTACAACAGCACATACCTTCTCGCGTTATGTTATCGTTATGTAATGTTATGTCTTAATTTCTGCATGTCTTATTCTTAAAATATCACTTTATTCCGTAAATAAAGTGTGAAAAATAGATATTTATTAAACAATTAAATGAAAATATATTTCTGGCATTGATGGTTGGTTGGTTGTTAGTGCTTCCGGATGCGTCAACTACTGAGATCATTAGTCCTGTAAGTGTAGTGCCTGTTTTTTCATGGGAGGTGGTGGTGATCTTCCCTCGCTGGATGGGAAGATCCGGCACTGACCTCTCGTCGGCAAGCAGGGTTTCCCTCAACCAGATATCTCTCACCAGTGGGGCATCGCCCCAGCGGGACAAACTTTAAAATCCCGACCGGTCTCCCGGCATGTGTGGTAGTGTAGTGCAGTAACATGTGTAAAAGTGTAAGGGATAAGAGTAGGACATGGAAGAGGAAGGAGAGATCGCGCGTGGTCCGTGGTTCGTTTGTTAGGGCACTGCTCCGGCATTCGCCTGGTGTTGATTAGAGAAACCACGGAAAACTACCGATCAGAGCAGCTGGCCTCTAGAATTCTCCTCCAGACAGCGAGGGAATTCTGGCATTGAATTCAGTGTGTAAATCATTCAGTGTATTCACGAACATATCCGATGCGCATGTTAGTTTTTAAATATTCTGCGTAAGCACAGTGCGACAAAGTAAAATAATGAAAAGTGATTCAATAATACGATTCACCGGAGGCGGCGGCGGCTGCTTTCGGTACAGCGTATTTTTGCCAATTTCTTTGTGATATTTTACAACGCAGTAACACTGAGAGCTTTTGCAAGAAAATAGTTCGAAACATATATAATAAAAATTATTAAATACATAGTAATGTAATATTAACCAAATCTGCTTCTTTTTACACTAATTACATGTTACTCCTTGTCTGAACATGTAGTGCTAAATGCTTCATATGCTTTCACACCTCAAAAATTTCCCCAAATTCTCATCCAAGAACAAACGTTTCCATTTTTTGACGTTAAATAAACAAAATAATTAATAAATGAAACTAAGGCTCCTAATGGTTCCATTTTAATATTCAACAAAGAGAAGAATTCAATAGAATTTCACATTTCATTATCTTATCTTGTCGCTTTCAACAATGAACTACTCAAATATGAATAACCTCTTTGTTTCCTAAGGCAACGTACAGTGGTAATATAAAACTAAAATTAAAATGTTCGAACCAATTTATGGTACTCAATTTTTATTTCAATTTTTCTTTCGTGTTAAGTAGATATAATGAATAATATAATCCAAACCCACCCAAATCAATTACTTCAATACCGCACCCAATTTCTAAGTTAACAAATTAAAACTATTGCAAGTTCGGAAAACGTAGTATCTGACAAATAATATCAAGGGCCCCAACATCGTCCTCAAGACTCCAATATCCGCTTAGTGAAGTCTTTGTAGAACTACAATCCATAACCGATAGAAAGGATATTTTCTGAGAGATGGAAGATACAACAACTAGTTCTTCCAAAGGGGAAAACCTCCTGAAGAGCCAACGTCTTACCGGCCGCTGTGTATGCTCGATACAGCAGGTAAGATTTTCGATCATATCATTAGCGCAAGATTGTAAGATGCAGTAGAAAAAGGAGAACTGTCAGAGAAGCAGCCTTTCGCAAGGCTCGCTCAATTGTCGACGCTATTAAGCATGTCGTTGACACTGCCCGCCAGACCATTTATTTATTTTATTTATTTTACGACAAAAAACAGTTCAAACTGCGTATGACCGGCTATGGGAAAAAGTGAATTGTGTGCACATTTTCAAAATTCTGTGATCCCTACACTAAGTCATATACTACTTAAATTTTGAAAAAAAATCTCCCATGTAATAAAATCTATTTTCAAGGATAAATAAGCAATAAATTTTGGCTCTTATCCATGTTATCCTTCGGAATAATATTTCCTGCCGCGACAACATGGAAACATTAATTTCAATAATTGTATTTCCCACTGAATTCTAGAAGACGTGCACAGAAAATGAAGTTACATTTATGTCCAGAAGCAAAACAAGGGGCCATCTCAGCATTTGCTCAATGGATCAGGGAAACTGGACGAAAAACCTGATCGAGATGGGGGTCATTGACCCGGAGGCTGTAATTCAATACTTGTTACAGGTTATTTATACACATTTATACAGTCCAAATGGTAAATAATGCATTATGTATCATTGTTAAAATTAATATTACTTTTCTTGTGATGCTCAGTATAGTCTCTAATTGTATAGAAACAGTTATGCAGCAGAAAGGATTTCACTTGGGATTTAAACTTTCCTATCGAATTTAATCGATAATGTCATCTGGCAAAGTGTAGTAAAATAATGTACATGTATTGTATGTGAATTTTTTGTATTGAGCTGTAGATACTGTCACCTGATGAATATGATTTCTACGTCGAGTGTTATAGTAATAGACATCGGCATTTTCTGAAAATATATTCCCGCCCTTAAGCAAGTCATTTTTGACAAAAACCACTGATTCGAAAATAAACAGACAAGGTAATGGTAAAATTCCTAGATTAATGAAGAGAGACTTACATGAATCACGTGGGTGGGATTTGGTTATTATTCGTACAATTCCTTTTTGTAATCTAAAAGTCTGGGAGCTATAAGATGTATTTCCTCAGAATATTATGCCATATCTCAGGCGGGAGTGAACATTCGCGAAATATACACAACGAGCAGTATGAAGGCTGACTGAATTTGCAAGAATTCTGAACGCCATTAGTAAGAGAAGATGGAAAAGAGGACCGAGAAAGTACTGTGATGTTGTAACTTTGGACATAAAGAATGCCTTTAATTCAGCAAGATTGAGTGAGATCCATAAAGCCTTCCAGCAAATCAATGTGCCTACATACTTGAGGAAGATCGTGGCTATCTCAATCGCAGAATCCTAGTGTACAATACAGATGATGGACGAATTATACATATCTCAGGGGTCCCAGAAGGTTCGGCGCTGGGTCTACTACTGTGGAATGTCATATACAATGAGATTTTTAGGCTCCCACTCCCAGAAAGGACCAAGAGCATAGGCTTCGCAGACGACAGTCCATCGTCGTCGCCGCAAAATTTATAGAAGAGTTAGAATGTATTTGCAATGAAGTCATTGCCATTGTCAGTCTTTGGCTGGATTCTGCAGGATTGCAGCTTGCCGAACAATACAGACTCCATCTTGTAACTACCTGGAAGAAGAGAGAATCTTTCACTTTCAAAGCAGACCATCTCAAAATTTCATCGCGACCTGCGGTAAAATATCTCGGGATCATGATGGACACGCGCTTGTCCTTTAGAGATCACTTGTACTATGCCAGCAAGAAAGCAGCAGTGGTGAATGCTCTTCAGTGGTGGTTCTTCTCTACGATTCATCCGTTTGGGCCACCTCTACAGACACAAAGAGCTACGTAAGAGGAATGGCGTCAATATATCGGCTGTCTGCGCCGAGGGTGGTATGTGCGTTCCGCACCGTCTCTAATGAAGCAGTTTGTATCATAGCCGGGATGATCCCAATAGATTTATTGGCCCGTGAACGGCAAAGGCGTTGTGAAAAGAAAGACGGGATGCGAAACAGCTAGGAACAACTTGCAGAATGGAAGCAGCGATGGAACACTGCATCCAAGGGAAGGTGGGCCTACCTTGTTGTGTCATTTTAATTGTTTTTTTGTTCAACATAGTGTATTTTGTGTTGAAATTTAGAGAAAAATTTAGAAATTTAGTTTTGGCGAAAAGCAATATTTCAGGCCGAGTGTCGTCATCCGTTTCATAATTCTTTCCGCCCATGGGGGTACCGAGCTGTTTACTTTCTTTGGTTGTCGGTGGTTTAGCTGCCCCATACTTTGACCAGTGTAAATAATGTAAATAGTGTACAGTGTTAACGTTGCAACCGCTGTTGAAATGATGTCGTCGATGCATATATAGTGGAAATAATTTTTATGAGTTCATGTGTAATGTTAAAAGTGTATGTTTTTGTAAGTGTTATGTGTGTATGTATTGCTTACCGTAAATAATATAAATGATGTTTGTTGTTAGATTAAGTTAGGATGTAAGACAAAGTAGATTTAGATTAGTTTGTAAGTATCTAGTTTGTAAGCTAGGCCATAAGTTAGCTATGTAAATAGAATTTAAGAATAAACTAGTGAGAACCCGTCAAAATTTGACGGTGAGATCTGAGATAAATGTAAAATACTAATGTTCACAATACGTTACATTGTTTGGATCTTCAGGGTACAACGAAGATATTCTGTGGTATGGAGTTCCCAAAATTTTGAACACGTATGGCCCATGACCAGGTGGCAATGTAATAACGGCACCAAATTACACAAAAAAGAGAACTATTATAATGACGGTTATAATTTCTAAAGTTTTTTGATGTGTAATCATCTCCTATAAGCAACTGTTTAATTTATTCTGGCGTATTGCTCGAAGGTAAACTTATTTTCCCATTTAAGCAACAGAGAGTAAACTGGTTTGCAGAATTTTTCTCACATGGGAAGTACAAATCAGAACAAAACTGAAATTTTATAGACAACGACCCAACAGAAAACGAAATGACCTCACTATCGCGACACCTACGCTGACTTTCTCTTTCCCTGCGTCCAGTTAATGTACGTTCGCGTCTTTTGGGGCGCGTGGGCAAGGATTCGAAATTCGACATAACCTATGAACAACTTCACTACTTTAGTACACCCGAGAAAAACTCACTATGCGAATGTTCTCTACAAAATACACCATAAAAGCATACTGTCAACACCACAATGCAATTATTACACTGAAAGAAAACCTTGACGAATTGTAAACAAATTTCAACAATCAAAATAAAGCATCAAGTAGCGCCACCATGAAGCAGCCGTTCTTTGGAAACAACAATTGACTATTGATAAACGTACTTTTAAAGAATGATTTAATTAATTAATTTACACCATAAATGTTGGTGAACCAACACAAACAATATATGATAACACATCTAGGGATCACATTCTTTCATTTAAAGGAAAAAATACTACAACCGTTTCAGTAGAAGCTCTAAACGAAGCCATGGCAGAATACCTTATTTTTTTAAATATATAGATATTACGTATCTGAGATACTAGACATCCAGTTTCATACGCTATGTGATTGATTTCAATAATACCTAGACCTCTGCCTGGGGTTTGGACCACCTTATTTAAGACACAATTCGCTGTCTCTATCACTCTTTTAGCTTTAGCATTTTCATAAATTCTTCTCAATGGTGCACGAGATTCGAATGGAAGTAGACGAACTCATTCTATCTCGCGTCGAAGGGTATTTCGCATAATGTCAATTTCGTGTGATTCATAGCTAGATGAATTTCCACCAGTTACGGAAGTTTGATTGGATTGGGATGAATCTTCAACATGACCATCTTTTTCATGGATATTAGATGATTCTAAACGTTCATGTGGATAGTTCGATTGAAGTACATACTCTGCATTTCTCTGAAAGTCAGCAAGATGTTCTTCTGTGAATTTTCCACTGCTGAGTATGTACCGTCATGCACTGGCAAGCTTCTTTGAATCTAGAGTAGGTCTCATATTAGGGATCCGCTCTCGCCGTATCTTAAAAACTTCTATTTCTGAGCCCCCATTTTTCGCTTTTGAGTAGTAAATGCACCACACCTCCTTCAATTGATTCCGTGTCCATCTCTGTCGACGACGTCGAGCTATTGCCGGCTCTGGGTTCCTGGGACTAACATCCGTGGGATGGCCAGACGTCGACAAAGTGGCATTAGTTCGATTTCTGAGCAGCTTATGGGATATTGGTAGAACAAGGCTCCTTAAGTTTCATTTCATTTCTTGTTCATTTCATTTCTTGTTTCAACCAAAGAGCAGAATGGATATTTTGGTTGAAACGGGATTTTCACTTACTGGTAAAGGCAGCTTCCTACGCTAGTTAGTGCACGGTTCGAGACTCCACTCTGATCAGCGACCTGGTGTGCCAATTCAGTTTCTCTCCTTTGCCCTCCATTGGCCGATAACATGGGCCGATAACAGAATCTCCAATGATTCATGACTCTTCCCTCTCTACTTCCAGCTGTGTATGCACCCGCCCCTAACATGGAGACAGACGCTGCCATCGCCCACTGCGGATCAGACGCTTCGGCTGAGTTCGAGGCGCCTCTTCCAACAAATTTTTATTTATTATTATTAATATTATTATCACTATCACAATTTAACTTGTTTCCACACGTGCATCTCGGTTACCATAAACAAAAGATACACGTTCCAACTGTCATAATCAGCACTGGATCAACCATCAATGTTCAGAAACTTTCTCACGATGTTACATGTGTCCAGTATTTCAATCTTTTGCATCTGGATGTATAACCCCTTCTTCAGTTGCAGTTCAGCTAGGGACTCATGTAGGAACTTAGGAATTTCACCAGTGGCGCCTAGAATTATTGGTACAATTGTCACCATTTCCACGTCGCTCCACACTACCTTTATCTCGTTTGTCAGAGGTTGATATTTTAGAATTTTTTCACTTCTTTTCTTTGGGATGTTGTGAGCTAGCGGGACTGCGACATCAATCAGATACACCTTTTTGTTTTTCTTGTCATGCCATACAATGTCCGGTTTATTAGATGATACAGACCTATCTGTTATTATGGACCTGTTCCAGTACATTTTGTGATTATTTGTGCCAATGACTGGTTCGGGTGTGTACTTATAGTATGGTGTTCGGTTACCCGTCAAAGGGTTATTATTGTGGCATAGTTGCTGACAAACCACTTTACAAACGTCGTCATGTCGTTTTGTATATTCTGAGGATGCTAGAGAGCTGCATCCACTGATAATGTGGTCTATATTTTCTCTATGTTCTCCACATAGCCGACATTTGTCATCACGAACGTTAGTGTCTTTCAGGATAAATTTACGGTAGTTTTTAGTTGATACTACTTGGTCTTGAATAGCTACCATGAAACCCTCTGTTTCCGCAAAAAGTTCTCCCAAGCACAGCCATTTAATTGACTTAGGTCCATCAGTTATTATTATTATTATTATTATTATTATTATTATTATTATTATTATTATTATTATTATTATTATTATTAATCAGTTGTTGGTATTGTTATATTGATATTATTTCTTGATCTCTGGGATGGCTCATGGGTAGCGTACTAGCTTCTCTTGCTGTGGTGCCGGGTTCGATTCCTGGTCGAGGCAAAAATAGAGTTGTAGCTTTCCTTTACAATCGTCCCAGTTTCTGTACCTGTGTAACGAAGAAAAGCTCAAGCAAGCGAATCTTGCCATTTACGGTGAAGAGAATACGTCATGTTCACCTCATGTCGCTCTTACCTCCAAGCATGGGAATTTAATTAGACCCAGGCATGGGGAACACCGGTAGCTGGCCGGCGAAGTCGGACCATCGACTCAATAACGCCAAACATACATAATTTTTTGGTTCCCGAATTGGTTATCTTCAGACCATGCGAACGTGCAGTTGTACTCACCGAGGCCCAGTCTTAGTTTTTTCTGGGGGTATACACGTGACATCATGGGGGGGGATCAGCATTTGTATGCTGAATCCATTTTTTACACACGAGGGTTGTTAGCCCAGGGAATGAGGTATGGAATAATGATGATGCAGGGTGAATTGGCAATCACATACAGACACACACAAACACCCAATATAAACATAATCTAACAGGAAACAATTACAATTAATTTAATATTTTAGAAACGTTAAAGGAAAGTCGGCAGGATTGATACAGGTTATTTGTTTCAATTTTGTATTATTCTAATTACGAATGAAGGAAACATGGTCCTTCCGCACGACGTTTGTAGAATTTGAAAATTTTACCCGGACCTACGCCCTTGGAGGATCACCTCCTTTTTGTTTTAAATAATATACAAACTCGAGTTTTATTTGCGTTCACCAAAGTTACCCACGATTTAAATTGAGAATTCGGGCGTCCTCTCTGTACAAAATTGGTGCTTATTTTGCATGTGGATCGATGGTGATTTGACCGGCTTAAGTGCTCGGGGCATCAATGGATGTCACTGAGCGTGTGGTCCTAGGGTTCAGTGTCAACGTGGCAGGATTATTAGCACTACATAGCTAGTTCGAGTTCAGCCGCTGTCAGGACGAGAATTCTAACGGTCGGCCGCTCTAATTAGTAATTTTCCGTTGTTTTTTATCAACACCTGACGAATGCTCCAGCATTATGCTAAATGATCATAATTGTTTCAAATTCAGTCAGCCTTCATACTGCTTGTTGTGTACATTTCGTGAATGTTCCATCACGCGTAAGATGTGGCGTAATATTCTGGGGAGACACATCCTGTAATTCCCAGACGTTTATTTTACAAAAAGACCCAGACTAGCCCTGGACCGCGCCTGCTATCTTCCTTCCTCTTCCTCGTCCTATCCTCTTCCCTTACTTGCACACATTCACACGCACTACTCTACAGCACATGTTGAGAGACTACTCGAGGGCTTAGAGCTTGTCTGGAGAGGGCGGTGGTGGGAGATTCCTGGATGAGGAATACCCACCAGCCGACGTGTAGGTCGCCAACGGATTTCGCCCTCCAGCGGGGAAGATCACCGAAATCTCCCGCGATAAAACGTACACCACAGTTACGTGCCACTACACTTAGCACTTGAAACGACCGGAATCTCTGAGTACTGAGTGGATGGGGCTTTGAAGGGCCCGAGGGAGGTACGCACCTGTAGTTGCCGACGTAGACGCCGTCGGGGTTGAGCATGGGCACCAGCAGGAAGACCACGTGCTCGCGCAGCGCCACGGCCATCGGGTGGCTGCTGGCCAGGAAGTCCATGAGCCCTGCGCACGCCAGGGCAACTCCACATAGCATTCAAGCCACTTCTGCAACACTTGCGACCAAGTTAGGCTTGCTCTCGGTACCACTGAGAGAAAAAATGTATTTTACTGCTTTGAACACTACAGCTTGTGGTGACGGCTACTCAGGTAACGTATGCACACATATGTAAAGTAATATGGAAGTAGGTAGGAGAATATATATATATAATATATATAGGAGAATATATATATAGGTATATGTATATATATAGGTATATATATATATATATATATATATATATATATATATATATATATAGATAATATATATAGGAGAATATATATAATATGGAAGAAGGTATGGAAATTAAATAATAACACAGATTTTTTTAAACCATTTCCTAGTTGAAATTAAATTTCCCTCTTGTCGGGGGGGGAGGGGGATCTGGCACCACGTGCGGGGAAGTGGAAGGACGGTAAGGGCAGAAGGTGCCCTCTGGGCCGTTCCCTATTCTCCTAAAGGACCAAGGCGGATGATAGGGAGCAATAAGAACAGGGATGACCCCAGTCATGGCAAACAGCAGTTTATTGGGGAGGTATACTTACAAAGGCGCCTGACATAGTCCAGCCTCACCGAGGACTGTTCTCGAGAAGAGAGACTTTGCAGCGACCATTGGACGGGTTAGTGACACTCGAAGTGCACAGCGGTCAGGGGAGAGGGTGGGAAGCTGCTAGCAGGACCCCGGAAGGTCGACTTCCGTCACGTCACTTCCCTCGGGCCTGGTAAAGGTTTGCAACCGTTGCCGACGCAATGTGGCCATACATGATGCAAAATGTGATGGCGCTGAATTGCTCCGTATTCTAGAAACACATTTTCTGAACACAAGTGAGAAGTGCAGTGAAGTGAAGAGAAAACAGGCTATCAAGTGACTTGTGGCTACCCTGTTTGCTACCCTTCTTCAAACTCATACTGAAGGAGCGTTCAGTGTTTTCTGCCTATCCTACAGATACAAAACTAGTGCTGCCAGTGTTTCCAGATCGAACGCTACTTGACTTATTCCAAAGGAAGCATTCCCGGTCCGATGTGCGATGTGGAGGTGCGCCTTGAGGGGACCAACGGCCCCGCAGAGCCTCTGTGGGCAGTGCTCTTGGCCGCGAGTCCGAGGGTTCGATCCCGACGGTGCAGCTTTTTCCGCACTAGCTACAGAACTAGCCCCAATCCCCACCCTTTTACAACACATAGTTGAATGATGCATACAAATACCAAGAAAAGGAGATTAGCAAGATTTGAAAACTGCACATTTTCGTTCCCGCGTTACAGAAAACGTATTTTCCCAAGAGGTTTATTGGTCTTCCTAACGAAACGCTCGCACTTGTACATGAACTTATTAATCAAATGAAGCCGCTCCGGAAGTTAAGGGATCGACTTAATTAAATAATTAAGTAGTTAGTGATACGTCCCGTACGTGTAGTGCATGCTGTTTTATCGCGGAAAGTAGCGGTGATCTTGTTTCGCTGGATGGCGAGATGCGGCGCCGACATACATCCGCTCGCGGGGATTATCCGTAACTAGGTGTCTTCTGCCATCAGCGAGGCTCTGCCGCATTCGGGACAAACTAAGATCACGACAAGTGTGTTAGTTTAGTGAATGCGAGTGTAAGTAGTGTGTAAGTAAGGGATGAGGATAGGACATGGAAGAGAAAAGAGAAGTTGCAGACGGTACGTAGGCCGTTCTCTTTGGGTACTGCTCTGGCATTCGACTGGTGTTGTTCGAAAAAAAACATGGAAAACTACTGATCAGAGCAGCCGTTAAACTTTTCCTCCAGACAGCGGCTGAATATAAATAATAATAATAATAAATATTAAAGAATCAACATACGTAGCTGAAACAATGAAAATTAGCGGTCACTCCAAAATTAGGGAAATAGAAAAACAGGAACGAAAAATTCTTAGGAAGGTTTACGGAGCAATCAACAAAAACGGCATTTGGATAAAGAGATCTTAGACTCAACTCTATCAAAAGACCAACACAATAATTGAAGAAATCAGGAAACGCCGAGCTAAGTTCTACACATCAGGATGGAGAACACCAAACAGCAAAGAAACTACTTGACATCATAACAAAGAGTACGCAATACCGAGTGGCTAAAGGAGGTCCGGAGGGACATACAACAGCACAACATAGAAAATCTCGAAGACCGCAACGCGTGCCGGAGTAAAATCATGAATGTGAAATTCGAGCAGAAAAATGCAACAACCTGGTAAGAAGTGGACACACGAAAGGAAGAAAGAACATTCTGAGAGGATGAAGAGTTTCTGGAAGAGGAAGAAGGGAAAACATCAAAGAATGAAATCATGAATTCAAATTCAATTGCTCTCTTAAAGGGGAATAATAAATAAATGAATAAATGAATGAATGAATGAATGAATGAATGAATGAATGAACGAATGAACGAATGAACGAATGAACGAACGAATGAACGAATGAACGAATGAACGAACGAATGAACGAATGAACGAATGAACGAATGAACGAACGAATGAACGAATGAACGAACGAATGAACGAACGAATGAACGAATGAACGAACGAATGAACGAATCAATGAACGAACGAATGAACGAATCAATGAACGAACGAATGAACGAATCAATGAACGAATCAATGAATGAATCAATGGATCAATCAATGAATCAATCAATGAATCAATCAATGAATCAATCAATGAATCAACTAATCAATCAATCAATCAATCAATCAACCAACTAATCAATCAACCAAGCAATCAACCAATAAATGAATAAATCAATAAATCAATCAACCAATCAATAAATCAACCAATCAATCAACCAATCAATAAATAAATAAATCAACCAATCAATAAATCAATCAATAAATCAACCAATCAATCAACCAATCAATCAATCAATCAATCAATCAACCAATCAATCAATCAACCAATCAATCAATAAATCAATAAATCAATCAATAAATCAATCAATAAATCAATCAATAAATCAATCAATAAATCAATCAATAAATCAATCAATAAATCAATCAATAAATCAATCAATAAATCAATCAATAAATCAATCAATAAATCAATCAATAAATCAATCAATAAATCAATAAATCAATAAATCAATAAATCAATAAATCAATAAATCAATAAATCAATAAATCAATAAATCAATAAATCAATAAATCAATAAATAAATCAATAAATAAATCAATAAATAAATCAATAAATAAATCAATAAATAAATCAATAAATAAATCAATAAATAAATCAATAAATAAATCAATAAATAAATCAATAAATAAATCAATAAATCAATAAATCAATAAATCAATAAATCAATAAATCAATAAATCAATAAATCAATAAATCAATAAATCAATAAATCAATAAATCAATTAATCAATTAATCAATTAATCAATTAATCAATTAATCAATTAATCAATAAATCAATAAATCAATAAATCAATAAATCAATAAATCAATAAATCAATAAATCAATAAATCAATAAATCAATAAATCAATAAATCAATAAATGAATAAATCAATAAATCAATAAATCAATAAATCAATAAATCAATAAATCAATAAATCAATAAATCAATAAATCAATAAATCAATAAATCAATAAATCAATAAATCAATAAATCAATAAATCAATAAATCAATAAATCAATAAATCAATAAATCAATAAATCAATATATCAATAAATCAATAAATCAATAAATCAATAAATCAATAAATCAATAAATCAATAAATCAATAAATCAATAAATCAATAAATCAATAAATCAATGAATCAATGAATCAATGAATCAATAAATCAATAAATCAATAAATCAATAAATCAATAAATCAATAAATCAATAAATCAATAAATCAATAAATCAATAAATCAATAAATCTATAAATCAATAAATCAATAAATCAATAAATCAATAAATCAATAAATCAATAAATCAATAAATCAATAAATCAATAAATCAATAAATCAATAAATCAATAAATCAATAAATCAATAAATCAATAAATCAATAAATCAATAAATCAATAAATCAATAAATCAATAAATCAATAAATCCATAAATCAATAAATCAATAAATCAATAAATCAATAAATCAATAAATCAATAAATCAATAAATCAATAAATCAATAAATCAATAAATCAATAAATCAATAAATCAATAAATCAATAAATCAATACATCAATAAATCAATAAATCAATAAATCAATAAATCAATAAATCAATAAATCAATAAATCAATAAATCAATAAATCAATAAATCAATAAATCAAGAAATCAATAAATCAATAAATCAATAAATCAATAAATCAATAAATCAATAAATCAATAAATCAATAAATCAATAAATCAATAAATCAATAAATCAATAAATCAATAAATCAATAAATCAATAAATCAATAAAATAAATCAATAAATCAATAAATCAATAAATCAATAAATCAATAAATCAATAAATCAATAAATCAATAAATCAATAAATCAATAAATCAATAAATCAATAAATCAATAAATCAATAAATCAATAAATCAATAAATCAATCAATAAATCAATCAATAAATCAGTAATAAATCAATAAATCAATAAATCAATAAATCAATAAATTAATAAAATCAATAAATTAATAAATCAATAAATTGTGAATCAATAAATTAAGCTTAAAATAAATAAATAAATAAATAAATAAATAAATAAATAAATAAATAAATAAATAAATAAATAAATAAATAAATAAATAAATAAATAATAATGATAATAAAAAGGAGAGGAGGAGAAGGAGAAGGCGATGCGGTGAAGTGAGCGTCGCCAGGCGCGGAGGCGGCGGCAACAGCGAGCGCGTTTCTTTGGATGCGCGGATTCAGCCGTCTCTGCGTCCAGCGCGCTAATTTTAAGCGGCTTATGTCGCAGCGGGGGCGAGCGGCGGGGCGGGGCGGGGGCGGGGACTGGGCGGGCGAAGAGGAGGAGGCGGAGCGCGAGAGGGCGGCGCAGTGGCGAGGGCCAAGAAAAACTTGTGCAATAACGCAGCCGGTCCCGCGCGCCGCCCTCCGCCAAGGGGCACCGCAGCACGGGAGCGCACGCCTGGCGACGCGCGACGAAGGACCTCCCCGGCGCCGCGGGCGGGAGCGTATTTAACCCTCCAATCCACCTCTTTCCTTCCTCCGGCCTCCTCTCGAGGACACTTGTCAGCAACGTAAGCGATTGGACGGGAATAGAAACGCCACATCTTGTACGACAAGGGCCAACTCTTTGCCTTCTTGTGAGAATCAAGAAACCGCGGAATGAGAAAGGCGCCTCTCGATTGTTGCAACAGAACATGACGTATATAACAATATACACTACAGGTGCTTCAACAGGACATACCTTATCGCATTGTATGTAGGTTTTGCAATTTTCGAAAATTCTGATCGTGCAACGAAAATAGTCTCATATTTAAACGGTTGTTTCCTCAACCTCAAAGTGAACGACGTCCAACTTGAGCGATGTTAACATAACATTGTTGGGCCTCTCAATTCAGTCGAACCGCAAATGGAACTTCCATTTAAATGAACTGAATACACAATTTTGTTCATTATGCTAAGTGATCGCAATTCTTTCCAATTCAGTCAGCCTTCATACTTACTACTCGTGTATATTTCGCGGATGTTCAATCACGCCTAAGATGTGGCGTAATATTCTGGGGAGACACATCCGATAATTCCCAGACGTTTATTTTACAAAAAAGCATTGTACGAAAAATAAGCAAATCCTATCCACGGGATTCTTGTAAGCTTCTCTTTATTAATCTAAGTATCTTACTATTACGTTGTCTCTTAATTTACGATTCAATGTTTTTGTCAAAAATATCTTACTCGAACACGGGAACACATTTTTAACAAATACAGATGTTTATAACTATACCACTGACGTAGTAACCACTTTCATAAGGTGTCGGTATGAAGAGCTAACTACAAAATTTTACATACATTATTTTACCCACACTGCAAGATTAGATTGAACGATTAAAATAGATTCTCAAGTTCAAGTCCCAAGTAAAATATTTTCTGCAGCATAATTTTTTCTATTCAATTAGAAACTACACCGAGCACCAAAAATAAAATTAATGTTAATTTTAACAAATGATATTTAATGTATTAAATACCATTATGACTATATAATTCTAAACAACCTGTAAAAGTTATTGTATCTCAATCTAGGCAGTGTTCCCCAATTAGATCCGGTTTTTCATCCAGTTTCCATTGGTGGTTTGAGCTAATGTTGGAATGCTTTTGGACACATATAAAGCTTCAGTATCGATATGTTTTGAGCCCTTTTTTTCTAGTTGCGGGAAGAGGAGGGAAAGAGAGTGTTATTTTGTGAGAAAACATACACAATGAATGTACTTCGTGTGGCGATGTAAATAAAGTTTCTGTTACCCGAGAGCGAAAATTTCTAGTTGAATACCACCAAGGGAAGGTCCAATATAAGATGTGTGTCACAACTGTCACGAAATCATATCTTAATCCATCACATAGTACAATATCTTTGTTTGTAGGTGTTCTGTGGAAATTTAAAAAAATCATCGAAAATGGCAAACTTTGTAGATGGTAATCTTTAATGAAATGGATGTGCAAATTCTGCAATTTCTAGAAAGTTTCTAGCAAGTTTCTATTTGTCGGGTACTGGGCTTATTGGTTGTCGTTATGATAATTTATTAACGCTACTGTTAGATTTTAAACAAAATTTCTAATTCATTTTTCGGAATTTGTCAGATGATCGACTTTCGTCCAACAACACTACGTATTTCAGTTTTGTGCGGAAATCGGAGGAAGGAAAGGAAACTCAATACGGGCGATATATAGAGCTTCTATTCTTCCGGATGAGCATTCCTGGTAATCTTTTGTCCACGTCCTCCCACGCACCTGGCTGCCCCTGCGCGCCGCGCCGCCCCACGCGAGATGGTGGTCGGTCTTATCGATCACGGTTTCCCCCACGGCCTGAGTCATACTGAGCGTCTGTTTTTTGTTGTTCCTCCGTCTGAGTTTAGTGCGGTTGTTGAACCTGGCGTCTTTTCATCGCCATTTCGCTTCGAATTCCGAGGCTACCTGCATTGAGTCCTGAGCGTGGTGTTCGAGGAGCCACTGGGGACTGCTTTCGATCCCGGTCGACGCACGCCAAATGGCGGTGGAATGCAACACATTAAAATCACTTATTGGCCTCGATGACTTCACTGTTTCAGAGCTCGCAAATCCTAATCAATAAGAAATTGGTTTACAAGAGCGAAGTCGAAAATGAACATGAGGGAGCGCACATTTGAAGCTACTCGAGTTATATCCAGGAGAGCAAAACTTCGAGTCTTCTTGGTTTGTAGATTTGAAGTATATTTACATTTTCAACGAGGAACTCATGAGAACTGGTATTAAAACTGAAATATTGGACGACATATAATGGACTGGTGAATAAACTATAAAAGTATATGCAAGAACATAGCATTATGTTAGTGTTTGAACGAGCGTTTTAGCGAGGAAGAAAGAAAAAAATAACGAAAACCACTGTTGTAGAATATAAATACTGATCGATACTCTCATCTATAAGTTTCATTTATTCTCGGTTCATTTTTTACTTTGTCGCACTTACTTCGTAAGAAGAGAAAGTTATGTAATTGTGCGTCGGAAAAGTGAGAATTTTCGGGAGAAAACTGTTATTGCCGGGCTCTGGTCACAAAGTGGATAAATCACATTCCTACATGTAGTAAATTACTTCTTCTAACATGTGGAGTAGCCAGAATCCGTTTTGTGGGTCATTGATAGCGAAAACTCAATTGACGGCAAAACGTGTGGGTGTACGACTGTGAGTGTTTGCGTCTGTGTGTCTGTGTATGTTCGTGTGTGTGTCTATTTGTGTGTCTGTGTGTTTGCCTGTGGGTGTGTTTGCGTCTTGTCTGTTTGTAGGTCCGTGGCCTACGCTAGCGCCTAAATTGTTCAGCGGATTTTCTCCAAAATGGATATTCCTCAATCTGTTTAAACTGAAGGCCATATGAGTTTCAAACAGTTATTTTGATCTTTCAGGGTACTTTACATGAAGTCTAAACAACATTTTCAATTTTTTTAAATATTACAACAAATTGATTATACATTGTCGTCGGATAGCTTATAGAACGCTTAAGTGAATGGTGCAGGTCTCATTTTCGTTAAAAAAACATTTTTTCAAAAATTGAAAAAGTGCCGTTTTAAAGATGATTCTTATAAGATAGATCTTCAAATGAAAATTATGAGTGGTTTTCGTGAAGTTTTGTGTGAAATATGGGCGATTTTAAAATGTTTTTAACATTTTTTTCTCATAAACTCCTCATTTTTTCTTTTCGTTTGTATCAAGAGATGAGTAAAAATATGAAGCTGCTCTCATTTTCTGCGAGTTCAGTTTTTTCTAAAATTGCAAAAAGTTAATATTTTAAAACTATGAAATTGTAGATATTTTTGCCTTCGACACAGTATGTTCTAAAATCAGCTGTTTAAAAAATGTCATATAGAATTTTTTGAAAAGAACTATTTGATTTCGGGTAATTTGTGTCTGAAATTTATGAAATTTCTAAATGTTTCTCAAAAACTGCTTCAATTTTGTACTTCAAACTTTTTCCATGTGTAGAGGAAGGAACACTTAAAAGAATAGCGCGGGTATCATTTGCGTTGAACTCTAATTTTTGAAAATTTAAACTTTATAAATAATGCGTAAAAGCGTGTGCTTTTAGCACTTGTATCTTGCACAGCAGGGGTGTCGCTGAAGCTTTCAGCGGTGAGTGGTTAGATTTGCCCCCGGTTGGTAGGCAACCCGTCAAGCGCTGTGTTTCGCGGGTAAGGTGCTGACGCAGTCAAGGGGATTCGCTGATTATTTCGTGTAGCCGGGAGCCTCAATTGATGTGGTCGTTAGTCCCGCAAGTACACTACATGTTTTTATGGGAAGTAGCGGTGATCTTCCGATGGGATGGCGATAACTGTTGCCAGCACGTCGGATTGCGGGGTTATTCCCATTCAGCTGCGCAACACCGAAGCCAGGATATGCTCTAAGCTCGCGCCTGTCTCCCGGCACACGTGTGAGTGTGAGTAGGGGGTAGTGCATGTAAGGAAGTGTGTGTCAGTAAGGGATGAGGAGACTACAAAGAAGAGGAAGGAGAGTTCGCGCGCGGTCCGCGGCCCGTTTGTTAGGGTACTGCTCCGGCATTCGCCTGGTACTGTTCGGAGAAACCACGGAAGACTACCAATCAGAGCAGCCGGCCGCTACAATTTTCCAGACAGCGGCTGAATTCGACGTAGCTAACTAGCTAGTGTTGAAAATTGCACGGGGCTGAGACTCTAGAGCCTCCTGGAAAGAGGCACCGCAGTAACATCAGCCAATGCCCTGAATCGTCTCAGCCGGTCAAGGAGTTTTCGTATATATAATGTTAAAAGAGCATTTTTTACAGCTCTCGCAGTTTTCCTCTGTCTATTTCTCTATCTCTATTTCCTTCGATATTTTCAATCTTCGTTGTCTAACTTTTACATTTCAGATCACTAACACTACTATAAATTGATTTAGTTTTAATGCTCTTTCAGAGATTCACCCGACGTTAGAGCAAATAGATTGTGAAATTATACCTGAATTCTAGAATTAACTCTCAGATAACGTGGCAACTACTAAGGATATCTAACAAACACACTACTTCTTCCTTGAACATTCATAAAGTCATAAGAAATCTAATATTGAGAAAGGAACATTTTGTCTTTTGTTCGCATAATTTCAACGTTGTTTGGTGCTGAAATGTGAAGACAAATATCTGTTATTTGAGTAAAGAAAAACGAATTTAAAGATTCTTCAATTGGCCTAATCTGAGACTAGCATTCTTTGGTATTGCCATAATCTGCCATAATCCTTGCAATGAAATCATAAGTTTATCAAAAAACTATCAGGATGTGTTTATGCAAAGGTTGAATTAACTCTGTTGATTCAGAATATTTAATTATAACAGGTAATACTAATATTAGGACTATGAGGTTTTACTCAGTTTTGACTGGTGAATTATATTTAGTTACTTTACAACATATCTATTTATAAGACGTTGTGCAAAATGATTAAAAAACAGTCAACGCAAAGATAATTGGGCTTAGTGGGCAAAAATGTTTACAATCTCAGATAATAGCTTTGAAGCTAACTTGTGCTCTATGGATATCATGGATAGGGTGGTTGTTCGTTGTTGACCTCGAAAGTAAGGTAGTAAAGTAGAGGAGAAGGGGGGGGGAGAAGGATGGGGCCGAGGCGGGCGTTCCTCTGCTGGGTAAAAGTTAGATGTATGATAGATGTGGTTTAATTATTCCCTTATTCATATTCACGATATTTCTGCTGCCACCAACGACTTTATTGGAACAAAAATAAAGGCGTAAACATACGATTTTGAAGCGAGTTCAACACTATGTAACTCTAATTCCTAATTCTTGATGGAATTCAATCGCAGTCTGGAAGAGAATTCAAGCAGACGACAGCTCTTATAGGTAGTTTTCCGTGATTTCGTCGATCAAGCAGAAAGCGAACACTGAAACAGTACCGTAACAAACGCGTGCAGGCGGTTTTTCCTTCCTGTTCCTTCTCCTACCCTGGTACATTCAAGTTCCTTACTTACATACACACTTTTGTGCACTACACTGCTATACATGTCGGGAGACCGGTCGTGCCGGTTCGGGCGGTGCCCCGCCGGCGGGAGATACCTTGATGGAGACATCCCCGCCATCTGGCGTGTAGATCTGCGCTGTGTTTCACGATTCAGTGGGGAGAAGAACACCACGACATTCCGCGATAAAAAGAAAACCGCTACACTTACGCAAATAATGACCATAGCAGTTGACGCGCCAGAAAACAAATAATCAGTCCATCAATCTTATCTATATCAATCTATCGAATATTTCTCCCCCGCTTTTAGAAGGGGGGAAAAAGCACATCAACATGTACTCATCTGGCATCTTCGGTAACGTGAAGTCATAGTTCGTTATTGCCTGTTGCCGTTGCTAAACACTAGTATTTGGACGGAAAACACTCTTAAGCGATTGGTTTTCACCAAAGTTGGGCTACTCTGCAAAGGGTATCATCAAGTTTAGAAAGTTGTCATCTCTGAATAGTAACCGCGGGTCAATGGAATTTTGGTGTACGGTTAACTCCATAACAGGAATAAGGAAATAAAACTTCCAGAATCAGAAAATATTCCAGAGAAATGTTTGGGTCACATATGTCTTTACTCAATTCGAGAAAAGAAAAATAATGAAAAGAGATTTAGTGATGGCGTAGCAGAGAGAGGGAGTTCTGGTGTGCTATGTATTTCCGTATTCATCGGTATTAACAGTGATTTCGTGTGGACAAGGTAAACACTAAGATAAAGTTTTTAGGTTGCTGATTGAGCAAATATATAATCAATTACCATTAGCTCTGCAAAATAGTAAATCCTTAAATATTTTCAAACACAAGATAAAGATTTGGATTTTAAAACATTTCGATAATGATATAAACAAGTTAACTGAAATATTGCAATACTTTTTTTGCTGTATAAATTAAATATAAATTCATTTATGGAAATATATATTTTGTCAAAGTAAATATACCTATTGCATCTCTGTAAATCTTCACTTATTGTATGATTTAAAGCTAGTTTTTTTTTATTTTGTACGTTCGCAAAAACTTATATTGTAAATGTTAAAAAAATAAGAATATTGTAAAAAAAACACGCCACACATAAAAAATACTATGTAGAAGTAGACAAATAATAAATTATAAATTCAGTATTGCTAACCATCACAACTGGTTATCGATGGTTAGTAATTCCAAGAAACAACAATGTGCATTATCTCTGTAAAACAAGTTGGGAATTATCATTATTATTATTATTATTATTATTATTATTATTATTATTATTATTATATACGAGAAAAGAGTTGCCATCGTCTATCGTTTCCTCCATTCTCTTTCATCGAGTGCCGAAGAGGGAGCTGTTGTTCCGAATGGAGAGTGTGGGCCAGTCGCCTGGACGCGTGTTCGGCGTGTGCTCGTCTGCCGCCAGCCAGATACACCCCGCGGAATATTAGCCAGCATCGCTGCGCACAGGAATGCGAGCTTGACGCGCACTACGGCGCCGACGAGGCCCAGCTGCCAAACCCAACCCCACGGAGGGAACATGCTCCGGTTTCGTGTTGCGGCCACGCGCTGCGCTCGACTCAAACTGCTTGGGATTGCGATGGGCCAACTGCAAAAACATGCAGAACTAGGGGGAGGTGTGGTCTGCGACTATGATCAAACATAGGCTTCTCACATTTATTACTCTGTACATAAGAAATCATAGGATTATAAATGTTCTATTCTTGCATTTGATTTTTTTAAAACAGTATTTTGATATTTAGCGTCAGTATTTGTTGTATAATTTTTAGTATCTTGTTCCTGCAAAGACATACACTTTAACATTTGGAGGGGGTTTCAGACACTAGCACACAGGTGAGCGTCTCAGACCCGGAGGCCACAGATCCGCTCGGCGGGGCAGAGGGCGGCTCCATTCGCGCTCGCCAGCCTTCCCACTCGGATCATCTAGGCGACGTCTGGAGGCCAGAGAGCCTTCACAACTATAATGCATAGGAGACGACTCCACCTCCCGTGCGTCACTCTGTGCTCGCCCCGCCCCGCTCCGCCCCGCTCCGCCCCGCTCCGCCCCGCTCCGCCCCGCTCCGCCCCGCTCCGCCCCGCTCCGCCCCGCTCCGCCCCGCTCCGCCCCGCTCCGCCCCGCTCCGCCCCGCTCCGCTCTGCCTCGCTCCGCTCCGCCCCGCTGCGCCCTGCTGCGCCCTTTCCGACCCGTTCCGCCCCGCCCCACACCGATTCGCCCCGCACCACTTCACCCCGCTCCGCATCATACCGCTCCGCCCCACTTCGCCACGCTCCGCCCCGCCCCTCCCCGCCCCGCCCCTCCCCGCCCTTCCCACGCTGGGCGATCGGGGCCACCTGTGGAGCGTGTGGCCGCGCGCCAGCTCCCGTGATTGCCGGGGAAGGGGCGGGGAAAGAGGGGGCGGGACAAGACGGAAAGGCGGGGAAGAGTGAAAGAACCGTCTCGAGGGACCGCCCACCACCGCTCACACCGCCCGTGCTCCCGCCCCCTCTCCCCCTCCCCCAGGGCTCTTCTCTGCGGTTCGTCCCCTTCACGGGCCACTTCTCAGACGGGATCGATTGCATCGCCTTATAGAGAAAGATAATTACGGCATAGAAAGAGCATTTTTTGAAATTCTACCATTCTTGTGTAATGAGCAAATCCCCGAAACACTTTCTTGCTCTTGGGCTGAACACTTGGAGAGCAGAGGCCGGCAGAGAGCCCGCGAGGGGCGGGGCCGGAGGCGGGACTGAGCCTTCTGCACTCGCCCAAAGGGCCTGAAGAAGGCGCGGGGAGCGTTTGGCTCTATGGTTACCCATAGGGAGCTCGAAAGTGTCCGTTGGTGCAAGGGCGGGTCACCCTTGCTGACAGGGTTGTAGGGTTGCGAGGCCATCGGTCGGGCATCGATCGAACTGGTATCGATTACACAGGCACACAAGAAAAGTTGTCAAACCCAAAGACTTGACACATGTTTCTCTATGTATGTCGACGCACTAAATCTGAATCTGTTTTCAGAATTACGCCACCAACCTCCTGTTTTTTAAATCGCGAAAAAACACGTGAAATTATAGATTGTGAATTTCAATGTTTTTTTCTTATTTAAAAAATGGAAGATGGAGGCGCAGTTCTGACTCCAGATTCGGATTCAGCGCGTCAAATACGTAGAGAAACATGTGTCAAGACTGTGGGTCCGACAACTTTCTTTGTGTACCTGTGTTATCGATTACAACCCACACAATGAAATATTAAACAAATGACGATAGATAAGTGCTCATTACATTAATTTTAGGATTTTATTAAAACATAGTGTTTGTTCTACAAAAATGGTTAGTAATAGCAACCGATAACGCATCTGTAGCCGAGTACCTTTCAAATGAAGCAATAACCACGCAATTTGGTTGAGTGAAATACTCAAACCTCTTTCTAAACCAAGACTCTTAAGTGTTTTAAAGAAACAGATTTTGGTAATTTTCTAAATATAGCAGGCTTTAATGAAATGAGGAACTATACCGTACACTTGCTCACATAATGCACTTTCTTTAATACGAGCAAACTTTTTGGAAAAAAATTCAGCCATTTTCCCAAAAATGTTGAAAATGTCATAGCTCGGAAATTACCTAAACAATATCTTTATGATATCCAGAACCGTACATCTAGATCTTATTCCTGACGTATTAACCAAGTTTCTGCTCAAAAGCTTTCTAATCAGCTATGTGTGACTCTGACCTGTTATCTCTAACCGGACGCTTATGTTTTTGACGTATAATAAATTTTAAAAAATCGTAGTTTTTTTCACGCACCATTACATAAATTTCTCTCTAATCTGTAGTGAGAAATTAAAAATTATAAAAAATTAAATTTCGTAACTAGAGTTTTAAGTGAACTGCTGTTGAGATACAACAGAATATTTCGAATTCCGTGAGTCAACGCGTTTTCCGTCCAGACACTGGAAATTTGCTAGCTATCGAAATAGTGCCTGGAACTGTGATAACTATGCATTGCTTGTGGACTATTTTTATCTAATAAAAATTACTTTTAGAAAGAAGCGAAATTTATAAGCAATTCTAGTTTGTGGAATTTGAATATTCGAAAAGTGAACAATTGGATAATAATTGGTTGCACGTTCCTCTCCGTCATCTTCATCCTTGAAACGTCGGAACGCCAACCAGGAAAAGTTTGGCAACACAGTAAAAAGGACAGCAACATTTCTGACACTGAAGTTGATTCACTTTACGATTTCACGAAAACATTAGGAATTGCTCGAAAAACGGTTTGAACAAAACGATCTTCGAGGAGGCGTGTGGAATTGTGAACCCGAAAATCGCCGAAGGATGTGCCTTGGATGTTTTCACCTGTGTTGTGGATTACATGGTACGGCAAAACTATTTATAACTGATGTGGGCGCCATTTCAAGAAAATTATCTACATGAAAAATGAATGAATAATTTAAAGCACCTTCTTGCGATGTACAAACATGATATTCGCTTAACATATTACTATCGATCTTCGCACCGATGAAAAACGCATTGAAGAAACTACATTAAGAAGAATGTAAATCTGGAAAATGACTTTAATTTGTGAGTCGTTTTCCTTTGCCAAAATATGTCATCAAAGAGTAGATGCTTCTGAATGGACAACTCATTAGTGAATTATACTGCTATATTTTTATAAATAAAATGTTTGAATACCATCGATAAACGCTATACTTGACATATCGTCGTTTCATTCATTTAAGTTTTTTCAATTTTCTTAATATATTTGTAGTTTGGAGTTTACTGTTAGGTTGTTTCGGTGAAAATGATGTGAATTACATACAATATTGAACTCTTTTGGATCGTATGTTTCCTCAGGAAGATGCTATGCAATGGATGGCCCCGCTTCTTTGGCCTCCTCCGGGTCGTTCACTTCCAACCGAGCGCGCGACGGACAAAAGAGCCGCTGGCAATTTGACAACTTTGCTTGATATATTTGCAGCGGATCTGGCGACAGATTCGTCATCACCTCTGCAGCATCTGGCGCGATCCGAGCAGAGGTGTCCAGGGGCCCAGCGCGCTCGGGCTCGCGCTCGCGGCCGTCGCGTTCCCATCCCACTTCCGGGCCGCGTGACCCGCTGCGGCCAAGGGTGCTCTCCTCACAATCCCTTTCACGATCACCGTGGATCATTGTACTGAGCCTGGGAGGGAATGTCGAAAAGATCTTCTGATTGTTTCTGGGAAGTAAAATGGTATTTATTTATATATTTCTTTTACGTCAAAAGAGTTAAAAACTGTGTGTGACGTGCTACGGGGAGATTATTAATTCTGTGATCCCTTCCCTAAGTCATACACTACTTGAATTTTGAATACAGAAAGAAATGATTTTTTTCAAAGATTGTTAACAAAATATTCGCTCCAATGTAATAAAGTGTATTGTCAGGGGAAATCAGCTATAAATTTGAGCTCTTATCCCCCATCGTGTCCTTCGTCAAGGAATAATACTTCCTGACGCGACAACATGGAGAACGATAATTTGAATACCTATTCCCCCTGAATTCTAGAAGGCGTGCACAAATAATGAAGTTACATTTATATCCGGAAGCAAAAACAAGGGGCCATCTCAGCATTTGCTCAAAGGATGAGGGATCCTGAGAGAAAAACCTAATCGAGATGGGGGTCATTGACTCAGAAGCAGAGGTTCATTACTTGTTATAAGTTGTTTACAATCATACAGTCCAAATGGTAAATAATTCATTAAATATAATTAAATATTATTCTTAAAATTAATTTCTTTATTATTAAAATTATTTTCTTTTGATACTCGGTATAGTCTCTAATTCTATAGAAACATTAAAGCAGTAGAAACAATTTTACTTGCGACTTAAAACGTTTCTATCGATTGAATTTTTCAATACCATCTGGCAAGTGTTGGAAAATATTGTGTTTTGTTACTGATTTTTTAGTGAGCTGTTGATACTGTCACCTGATGAATATGATTACTACGTTGAGTATTATAGTTGTAGATATCGGCGTTTTCTGAAATTATATTCCCGCCCTTAAGTAAGTCATTTTTGACAAAAACTCACTAATTCGTAAATCAAGAGATAAGGTAATGGTAAAATCTTTCATACTAATTTCAACCGCGCGGAATTGGAAAGAAAACTACGCATTCTCCAACTATATGAGAAGTGTCCATTTTTATATTCGATGCCTACGAACTCGAAAAAAAACAACATGGAATCAGTTTAGATTTTTACTGAAAATTTAATATATTTTCGTCAAGGAAAAAAAAATTGTTTGTAAATTGAACTCATTTCTAAAACGGAACTTGGTAAGTATGCTTTGGTGGAGATGTTAAGTATGGTAGGTGGTGCGGTATGTACTGTGCATGTGCATAATTCACAATAAAACGGGGTTTTATTAGCAGTAAATTGAATCTAAGGCAAACAACCTACGAGATAAATTTTAATTTTATTTATTTAATCTGTTTAAAAATATCGAACTTGAGCAATAATACAGGCACAGATAAAAAATGTTTTCTCTCAAACAAGCTTAAAAATTTCTCTGGCGTTTGAATAAAATGTGGGTATTGCGCTCTTGACGGACTAATATGAAGTGAGCATTCCTAAATCGTTTTGGTATCACACATTGACATTCAATAACGGTAAATTCGTGTATTTCGTATTCTTATAAATATATATATAAATATATTGTTCAACAATTTGACTTTATTTAATTACTGGGAAAATGAAAAGTACAATACGTATATAATTTTCTTGCATTCCTTGACACGTGAATAGTTATAAATATTGCGAAGAAGACAGAAAATGAAAATCGGTACAGGTCTGCGTTCGTACAGGTCTGGTACAGTACGATCGATTTCATCTGCAGCAATACCCTAATGAATTACCTCATGAAGGTATAATCATTCCCTAAAATTTATTTGGAAATCTGCACTTTAGGGAGCGCAGTTGACGTAAATGTTACCCTAAAATCCCTAATACAGTCCTCACACTGAGTTCCCAGGGAAGAGCTTCTCCGTCTCGCGTCTCAACCGACCGCCCGTTCTCTGCAAGACCCGGAGACTCCGAGGATACGCTCAATACGGTCAGGCAGCCTGAGAAAAGCGATGTGGCTGCGGTCGAGGCAGAGGCGACTCACTGATGGAGTCAAAGAGACAGAAGAAGGCGAAGTGGTGCGGGCGAGGAGTGGGGAGAGGCAGAGACGGAGGTAGAGTGTCAGAGACAGAGTGATGTAGACAGAGGAAGGCGAAGTGGTTGCCATCGAGGCGCGGGGAGAGGTAGAGGCGGAGGTAGTGTCAGGGACGGAGTGAAGTAGACAGAGGAATGCGAAGTGGCGTGGGCGAGGACTGGGGAGAGGCAGAGGCGGAGGCAGAGTGTCAGAGACGAAGTAGACAGAGGAAGGCGAAGTGGTTGCCATCGAGGCGCGGGGAGAGGCAGAGGCGGAGGCAGAGTGTCAGAGACGGAGTGAAGTAGACAGAGGAGAGCGAAGTGTTGCGGGCGAGGACTGGGGAGAGGCACAGTCTCAGAGACGGAGTGAAGTAGACAGAGGACGTCGAAATCTTGCGGGCGAGGACTGGGGAGAGGCAGAGTGTCAGAGGCGGAGTGAAGTAGACAGAGGAGGGCGAAGTGGCGCGGGCGAGGAATGTGGAGAGGCAGAGTGTCAGAAACGGAGTGAAGTAGACAGAGGAGGGCGAAGTGGCGCGGGCGAGGACTGGGGAGAGGCAGTGTCAGAGACGGAGTGAAGTAGACAGAGGAGGGCGAAGTGGCACGGGCGAGGACTGGGGAGACGTAGAGTGTCAGAGTGTCGGAGTGAAGTAGACAGAGGAGGGCGAAGTGTTGCGGGCGAGGACTGGGGAGAGGCAGAGTGTCAGAGTGTCGGAGTGAAGTAGACAGAGGAAGGCGAAGTGTTGCGGGCGAGGACTGGGGAGAGGCAGAGTGTCAGAGACGGAGTGAAGTAGACAGAGGAGGGCGAAGTGTTGCGGGCGAGGAATGTGGAGAGGCAGAGTGTCAGAAACGGAGTGAAGTAGACAGAGGAGGGCGAAGTGTTAAGGGCGAGGACTGGGGAGAGGCAGAGTGTCAGAGTGTCGGAGTGAAGTAGACAGAGGACGGCGAAGTGGCGCGGGCGAGGACTGGGGAGAGGCAGAGTGTCAGAGACGGAGTGAAGTAGACAGAGGAGGGCGAAGTGGCGCGGGCGAGGACTGGGGAGAGGTAGAGTGTCAGAGTGTCGGGAGTGAAGCAGACAGAGGAAGGCGAAGTGTTGCAGGGCGAGGACTGGGGAGAGGCAGAGGTCAGGAGATGAGTGAAGTAGACAGAGGAAGGCGAAGTGTTGCGGGCGAGGACTGGGGAGAGGCAGGAGTGTCAGAGTGTCGGAGGAAGTAGACAGAGGAGGGCGAAGTGGCGCGGGCGAGGAGTGGGGAGAGGCAGAGTGTCAGAGACAGAGTGAAGTAGACAGAGGAGGGCGAAGTGGCGCGGGCGAGGACTGGGGAGAGGTAGAGTGTCAGAGACGGAGTGAAGTAGACAGAGGAAGGCGAAGTGTTGCGGGCGAGGACTGGGGAGAGGCAGAGTGTCAGAGACGGAGTGAAGT